>JAJJMA010047214.1:9404-21212 GCA_023529015.1 Papaver nudicaule | reverse complement strand
GAGCAACCCACTCACTGATGACTCTAATAGAGTTCCCATTCAATTGCATCACTCCGCAGGGAGGACTAATTTTGGAATAAATCATATAAAAGAGAGGGTTGGATGGATTATATAAAGGAATGGGAAGTCCGGCGCCAAGTTGTTCACCAGAAACGATTAATCTTCTATCGCCGCACTTTTGAGCAGCAAGCAATTCTGGGGATATAATCTTCTTTCCCAAACTTTTGCAGGAAAAAAGAGATGAATTAAATCCATAGATACGAGCCCTTTCTTCCCATCCCATCTTCTGGGGATCTACCAATTTATGGGGTAATACCTTAGTAACAGAAGTGTCTGAAGAAGCAATTGCAGAGGCATCGACGGCAGCCTGCGACAGAAAAGAAAGTTTAAAAAGGAGTAGAAAACGAAGATCAAATCAAAACAATGGAGATAAAACTCAGAAACTTACCATGATTTCAGAAAAATACAGAACATAGAAAGATACAATCACTTCGGAAAATGATACAGAACGGAGAAAGGAGAGAGGGAAGAAGAGGCGACAAAACAAGTTTAAATAGAAAGAGAAAAAACCTACGCAGTAAGTGACAGGTCAAAGAAAGGTAAAGGTTTCGGAAAGCACGCGAAGGTACGTGTGTCAGTCAGAAATTAAGGCGAGGATACGTGTCGAAGAAGACGGAGCGCCAAGGGTTTTCTTCTCCAAACCCCTTCGACCTTTGGATAAGAAAAGAGGCAAACTGTAGGGGGTAAAACCTCTCGGAACACGTGTCTCGCATCCAGGGAGCTTAACTATGCCGAGAGAACCACTCCGAGAAGATCGATAGCGAGATCTCGGACCAGCCCAGAGAAGAAGAAGCAGTTACACACGAGCGAAGTAAGGACTCGAAGGGAAAGGATTCAGACCTTGTCAAAGGACCGAAGTCTCGGACCCAGCCTCGGGGGATAAACCGCCTTACTCGACAAAGACTGACACCACCACGATCGAGTCGTTTGTCCTTATTAGCTGTAAACCACCCAAGCTCGGCCTATATAAGGCGAGCTTGGGAAACGTTGTAGTGGTTGGATTCTTGTTTGGTTGAGCCTAAGTAGCAAGAGAGAGATTAGGTTTGTGATCTCCTCTGGTTCCTTAGGGTTATATTCATGTAATCACAGCATCGAAATACATAAAAGTCTTCTTATGTTTTGCCTTTACTCTTATAAGTTTGGTTTTTGTTTACTGTTCATAGTACCCTCTGTGCTATTCTTGTGGTCTTCGTACCATTGAATCTCAACTGAATACAGTATGTATGAGTAGATCTGATGGATGTGATACCTCGAGTACCTATGCAGATTTTCTACTCGTACAAGTAGGCTAAATCAAGAATTGAGTTTTGACACCTAAAACTGACAACTAGCTTGACATACCAACGCTAGTGGGTTTGACCGGACAATGCCCTAACAGTATCGAAACCATAAATTTTAAACTAAGATTGTAAATCTTTTGGTGTAGAAGGTGGAACATTTGGTGTCATATCTTTGATGGTGTAGAAAAACATAGTCAAGATAAAGAATCAAGGAATAAAAACAAGGTGAAAAGGATTCACTAAACAAATTCGTACCCGTGATTGGAAAGTTGCACATGAGCAGTTAAAGACGAAAGCTTGGGTAAAATAAACAAGCAAGATAATATGCACCAACAGAAGAAATGAACCAAACAACAACAAAACAAATGAAGCAAACAGCAACAGAGAATACGATGGAAATCGAGTACAGATCTTACCTTTAGATGCCAAATTGAATAAGAAGGGCTATGATTGAGGCATGAATATTGTAGCATCAAAAAGAACACCAAATGGGATGATGATTAAGTTTGGAGGAGATCACCGGTTGCAGAAAAGATGCAGAAGGGAGATGAGGAAGATGAACAATTAGGAAATAAGAAATGAGAAGAAAAATGGTTTAATACGAGGGAAAGTGTAGCCGTTGCGGTAAAATGTGCTAAAAAAAGAAATGCATGCTTGGACATGGGAGTAGATTCTTTAGTGGGACACGTGGCTCATTAACATTCGCTCGCGGTGAAGTTTCCTTCTCCGAGATCTTCATTCAGTGGATAAGGAAAGAGGAAAACTGCGAGGGAAAAATTTACTATCACCACGTGTCATCATCTGGAGGCTGAAGTATGGGAGTAAGGTATAAAGGCGAAGCACACTAGCCAGTCAAAGGTCTTTCCTTACCAGAGTCAGAATGACAGTTTCAACGATCACAAATGTACTCCATATAAATGGAGTCATGGAATCAACAAAGGAAGATGAACTTCAACAATTCAGTAGTAAGGTGTTTGACTACACCACCATAAGTTATTTTTTTTGGGTCTGTGGAAGCAAAAAAGTCAGAAATTAGTACCAGAATTTCAAAATAAGTTGCGGAAGCTAAAAAAAAAATTACTTTTTTCCGAATCAATATTTTTTTCCTTGAACCAAACAACCCTCAACAACTAATAAACACGTGGGAAAAGTCAGAGTAGGAAATTTCTGAACGTATTCTCTCCCTCTCTCACTTTTCATCAGCTATCCCATATTCCCTTTCATTGTCCGCCGCAAGAACCCAAAACAGCGATTTTCTAACATCATCATTTCACTTATTTATAGATTGAGAGTCTAACAGAGGGATTTGGCGATTTGGGGTTTCTTGAAAATGAGTTGTTTGAATAGTTTGATCAGTAGTCATGTATCTCCAATTGGAGACCATTTCCGCTTATCCAAAGTTGGAATAGGAAAATTTCCAATTCGAATTCAGAATCTCCATAGATTTTCTGCATCTCTTAATGTTGAACCATTGATTTCTACAGATACAACTAAGCTAGGGTTTGGGGATAGTAAAGAGATTATGGCGGCAGAAGCAAAGCTTATTGTTGGGACTTATGGGAGAGTTCCAGTTGTGCTTGCCAGTGGAAAGGGGTGTATTTTGTATGATGTTGAAGGGAAAGAGTATTTGGATATGGCTTCAGGTATTGCAGTGAATGCACTTGGACATGGTGATGAAGATTGGGTTAATGCAGTCACTGAGCAAGCTAATATTCTTACTCATGTCAGCAATGTCTACTACTCAGTGCCTCAGGTAAAAGATCATTTGATGAATAAAGGTTCATTTTTGTGTTGTGCATTAATCTTAAAGGAAATTTAATTGCAAAATTTGAATGTCACCCAGTACTTTTAAATTTACTATGGCAGGATGAGATTAAGTAGTTTAGTATTTAAGCAAACCTATCTCACTAATGAGGACATTCTTGAGGATAAGATTACGTTGTGCACGGGAAATAAGACTCTTCTTGGTGTTTATTGAGGATAGGGTCTCCTTTCCTATCTCTACTAGTTAGGGGTGCACCAATATGTTTGTAAGGTCCGTAAAATGGGATTCAGTATCCATAGCATTATCTTTTGCCTGTGAACTGTCATGGGCAATTTTTTATTTTAGATTCTAAATTATGAGGAGTTCTACTGCAATGGGGAAAATTTTGTGCTTCACGTTAGCTTGTTTTTTCATTTTTGCCACCAAAATGCAGTTTATTCATATCAGTACTTTAATCTGAAGCTGCAAATACTTGACGTAGTCAATGACATCATCCATGAGGTCCTATTTATTTGCTTGTCAATAACAAGGATAAGTCGATTAGTAGATGATGTTTTTAAACATCTGTAACAAGATGATCTTTTTGAAAAGAAGCACATTGAAATCATTCTTTAGTTCATTCATAATGCATTCTGTGAACAATAACCCATACTAGCTACCTAATATTACCTGATCGGAATTTGGAAGAATTTCCTACAGTGACTTTCGGTAATCTTTGCTCTGCGAAGCTGGCAAAAGAACTGAGCAGTCAGGGAAACCAAATAACTAAATCACACTGTGTTTGTTTGTTTGTTTGTTTCTTTTTCTGACAAGCATGCAGTTCAACTGCAACTATTTTAAAGAATGGCATGCCACCTAGATATAAAGTTCAGATGGTATGAAGCAACCATCTTAAAAATGAGGCCTAGACTATTTGCACTTACTCAACCACGTTACGTAACTGATATGCTGTTTGGAACTATAACCCGGAATAGCAACTGTTATTGGGACCTTGGTGAACATCTTTGTTTAGTCCTGGTGCCGCTGAAGCAGGATCCTGATTGAAAAATATTAAGTTTAAGATATCCACAGCAATACCTTAAGTTATCAAGTTAGAATTTATCTTCATATTCAATTTGCTTCTTATACTCAATGTTTGCTGAAGTATAGTACTGTTTTGATGCAGTTGGAACTTGCAAAGCGTCTTGTGGATGGTTCTTTTGCTGATCGTGTTTTCTTTTCAAACTCTGGAACTGAAGCAAATGAAGCAGCTATTAAATTTGCGAGGAAATATCAACGGTTTTCACACCCTGATGAGAAACAGCCAGCTACAGAGTTTATTTCATTTACAAATTCTTTCCATGGGAGGACAATGGGTGCTCTTGCTCTGACGAGTAAACAGAAATACAGGTCTCCATTTGAACCTGTTATGCCTGGAGTTAGTTTCTTAGAGTATGGTAATATAGAGGCTGCTAAAGAAGCAATTCAGCGAGGTAAAACGGCGGCAGTCTTTGTGGAACCCATTCAGGGAGAAGGGGGCATATACAGCGCAACAAAAGAATTTTTGCAGTCACTGCGTGATGCATGTGATGCTGCTGGAGCCCTCCTGGTATTTGATGAGGTACACTATCTATCTTTTTCACTACCTGTTCCTGGCTCTTTCTTTCTTCTCCCACCAGATTACCTGTACATATACCTGTTCACCTTCTTCTGTGTTATTCAAAAGTTTATATCTAGGGTACGTTTGATTAACGTGGGCCCTTGATTGCCACAATTATTTTTACCCCAAATCTAGTGTTGGTGCAATAGTCACTCTGGTCCTAGTTAAAGGTTTTAAGTAAGAAATGTTGTAATCAGATTGACATGGTCAGAGCAGATAGGAGGAAAGATATTAGATTCTTAGGGCTAAATGGTAGTAGTATCGTAGCTCTCATTATTTCTTCTCTCTTTATGTTGTATTAGATCTTAATGCTCCTACAACAACTATTTGTTTGATTGCAAATTCACGGCTGATAACCTGTTTATATTATTTTGAAAAATGTACTCTGTTCTCAGTAACTAGTCTCGCTATCTTCCCTTACACGGATCAGGTGTAGTTTTACTTTATATTCTCTTGTAGATAATTTCTTATTTCTGTCTTCAATTTTGAATCTAATTATATCTGGTTTCTTAGGTTCAATGTGGTTTAGGTAGAACTGGGTATCTTTGGGCACACGAAATATATGGTGTATTCCCAGACATAATGACACTGGCCAAGCCTCTAGCTGGAGGTCTTCCTATAGGTGCTGTCTTGATGACGGAGAAGGTTGCTTCTGCCGTAAACTATGGTGATCATGGAAGCACCTTTGCTGGATCCCCACTTGTTTGCAATGCAGCTGTGGCTGTGTTTGATAAAGTCACAAAACCTGGGTTCTTAGCCAGTGTCACCAAGAAAGGGGAATATTTGAAAGAATTGTTGTCACAGAAATTGGGAGGAAACAAGCATGTAAAAGAAGTACGTGGGACTGGACTTATTGTCGGGGTTGAGTTGGATGTGTCTGCCTCGCCTCTTGTCGATGCTTGCCGCAGTTCTGGCCTTCTAATTCTGACTGCAGGGAAAGGAAACGTGGTAAGAATCGTCCCTCCTTTGGTTATATCAGAGCAAGAAATAGATCTTGGGGTCAACATTTTGTCGAAGTGTATGTCTGCAATTGACGAAAGTTAGTGAATATACCGTTCTTTATGCGCATCTGTCAAATTTAGGGTGGATTGTACTCGAAATTTACTCAGAAAAATTGTGGCTCTTGATTTATAGAGTTTGTAAGCTAAAATGTATCACTTTGCTGAAATCATTTATGTACTTAGAAAGTGAACTAGGTTACATCGAAAGATAGTTAAATTACTGGTCTTCTGTTGTGCAGCACTTGCGCTTTCCCAACAGGTAGAACTGCGGTCTGCCATCATGGCCATGATCGGTTCTCCAACTTCATACCCTTGCCAGCATATAAAACTGGCCAGAATGATAACCAATTGATGATTTTACCCATGGTTCTGAAATTCTACTAGAATCTATTTTACTGTTGAATGTATACCGACGAGTATCTAACTGGGCCAATAACTGCAGTGAGCAGCAAAGGGGTATGGCGCTTGGCACTAAATTAGTTAATCGTGGGCTTGGTTCTTCAGCTGCACTCTATCATTATTCCATCCCAGTATAATAATAAGATAAGATACGGTGGTTAGGCAGACCCTACGTAGCTTAATGTAGGTTATGTACAAACAGAGACAGGATACTACTGACTGAAAGTGGTAGGTTCCATGAAGGGTAGTTAGAATTAGGTACGAGTATCATGGGGTGTTCCATGTTTGCTGTAGACTTCCAGAACGAAAATGACTTTTATCCAATCACATTTAGAAATCCTATATCAGCTTTAGGAGTGAAGAAGGGGTTTACCAAATCCAAAACTTGTATCCCCTGCATCCCGTAAATTGGTCGAAAACAGTTCTACCTAATTTAGAAACAATTATTGTACAACTAAAAATGGAAAAAAAGGAAAACATTTTTATCTTTTAGTCTCACCCAAGCTGCTCGTTTTCCATTGATACGTTGTTGTTAATGTCACTGTAGTATAGCGGTAAGAAAAATATTTCTTATGTGCCCGTGTAAAATGAAAATGAAAAACTTTTGTGCCTACTTGACCTTGGTTATTCGCTAGAAGGTGTCTAATCATCTTTGCTTTTTTTCCTAGATCGATAGCATCAACTTTAAACTGTCCGATAGAATTCTTCTTTTCAAGGAAAATTAGTCAGAAAGTTTTTTTTTTTTAACGAAAACTCTAGACGTAGTCTTAATAGTGTAGTAGAGATTTTGTAGAGCTATAGATCCGACGGTGTAGAGCGAAAAGAGTTAATCTAATGGTGGACCCCTCTATAGATCTGAGGGTGGTGGTGGTGCCACGTCACGCTCTACAACACTATTACTCTCTACCTCTCTACACCAAGGGGCTCCGTTTTTTTAATCAAAAATTAGTCAGAAAGTTAACATCACTAGTAGAAGGTAACAAACATTTCTTTTCATTCTCCCTGTAGAGAGAAAAAAATGATTGCTTCTCGAACGTCACACTCTTCTAGAATCTTTTGATTCATTCCGGTGAATTCTCAAATTTTGGTCACAAACTTTTCCAGAAGTCGTGGTCTCTTGTTTTTCAGGTCAAGACGGCAGTTTTGTCCTTATTCATAGAATCCCAGTGAGATCAAGTCTTGTACACGCCCGATTATTCATTATAGTAGCTAGCTAGGAATGTTTCTAAGGTCGCTCTAGTGACAAAGTTCTAATTCCAAAACAAAGGCAATGGTCATGTTATTTGACATTAGAAACTGAGAATCTAGTCAAGAGGCTCAGTACATAGCTGAATAGGAGTCGCTTTCCAGTGCGATGGCGGGCGGTCTTTGAGGATTGAACACGACCGGACTAATCCTGGACTTGGATGCATGGCACACATGGACTCGAAAAAATTACTTTGGGGCCTTAAGTGGCCAAAACATGTGACATCATTGTTTTTTTGATCGATAAAATTTTGGTATGGGCGAGTTTCGAACTCTCGTTAATATAAGAGAAAATCTCAAGATCCATGAACTAGTAGTTTGGGACAGACTGGTATATCTAATCTACTATTGCAACACAAAAATTGGGAGGATTTTTAGGGAATTATCTACAAGGAAACGTCATTAAGGTACCAACCCACCAACAACTACACTGTTCTTTCTCATGCCCTTTGCCAATTCACAACCCAACATGTCTTTTCACTTCTTTCTTTCTTTCTATCTTTTCCAAGTTGGTAAAGTCATGGAGATCTCTCTCTTCTTTCTGCCTGCACTCATCAAATTCTTGTGTGCAAAAGATAAAGATGAGAAGATGATAGGTTGAGAACCTATCAAAAGGGACATTTCTTTTGTGGTCCCTTCTGTACAGATGCTGATGTGAGGGGAAAGAAACATGTGGGAGTCAGATCAGATCAGTTTGGTAAACAAATTCTGGTTGATAATAGCTCATCATCCTAACGAAGTTTCTTCTTTAATGAACAAGACCACTGATTAGGCTGCAAGAGTAAAGCGTTTCTTGACTCACGTCAATGTGATTAAGTTTCTAGATGATAATAATCCCCTACCAATCCACTTTCCACTACCACCAAACAAAACAGTTCCGAAGAATGAGATAGACACCAAAAATGGTAATTGATTTACAAACACCATGCCACAAGCAGAAGTGCACGACGGAAGTCAATTCCAGAAATTAGATGCAGAAACAATATTAGGGTGTTTAGAAGCCTAATGTAGAAGTCTCCCTGTAAAAACAAAATAATTTACCTTTGAAAAGTTGAATTTTCTTTTTTACTTCCAAAAGTGTTTTCAAACCTGTTATCCAAACTGACTTCTAGCTTTTTGACTTAGAATTTCTGGAAGGGTTGTGAAACCCGACAGATAAATTGAAATTGCTACTCTAGGAAATGATACAACTATTTGTTCAAAAAATGAATAGAGATGGGAATTATTTTGCAAGTAATTTACCAAACCTAGGGTCACAAGGTCCCCTCCCAAATGAATCAAATATTAATCAAAATGATATATATTTTTTTAATTGCTCTAAAAATTGGACTAAAAGCAAGATTTACGTATACCATGTGACCTAACCAATAGTGTATCTTATCATCAACAATGCCTTGTTCACAGTGAGACGACATAAGAGGGGCAAGAGAGAGATCGAGGTAGTTGCTATCAGAATTTATCTATACTATACTTTGAGTGACATGGAACAATAAGCTTTTCACGTGGCCAGGAACCATCAATAACTCTTCAACACCCACACGGCCATACATTATTCACTCTCTACGTAAAATCATGTCTATTCGCTTTCAAAGTCCTTAGAAATGGTACTAATGCACCACTCCTCCTTGCTTCATAATCTCTAAGCTAATTCTTTCGGATGCTTTCGACACATTCTGCTGCTCGATGAGTCTGCCTTCGGTATGCAATTTTACTTGGCCTCTTGTTTTGCATTTGGTTATCTCCCACTCAAAGATATAAAATAGTTTATCCAACCAATTAAACTCTCATCAGAAATAAACAAACTGTTCATTTTGAAACTTATAAGTCTGATTCTTCTTTATCGATAAAAAAAAAAAAAAAAAATTCGCGAGTCTAATTTTTTCGAAAGGATGCTTACACACAAACGATCACCGAAGCTTTCACACATATTGAAACATGCATTAGCTACTCATGAGTGGTATGAATTTACACAATAACATTGGGCTAAATTGATAGTTTAGAGGAGGTAATGATAATTTTGCTGTTTCCGGAGGGGGCAAAAGGGAAAACAACTAGAACAGTACAAAAAAACAGTTAGTTATGGGGTTTGGTAGGTAGGTAGGTAGGGATTGGATAAGTAAAGTTTTTTCTATACGTTGGCGCTAACTAAAGGTGACGGTGAGAGTTGGGGAGTGGGTCCTACTGCTTATTTGTTTATTGCACTAATATACGCCAGGAGCGTAAAAGACGCGAAAGAAAACAACCTGTACTCACGTGTGCCATAAGCTTTGGTGTTTGTTTGTTTGGATCTTGTTGTTGTTGATCACACTATTAAATTAGGGTAGAGAGTTGTCCAATTGAATGAGATTAGCAGGTTAGGTGATATTTGGAGACCCATAATCAGTTAAGCGTTTCACTGGCCATACACTTTGTTTATGCTACAATATATTTTTGATCGATCGGAGAATCCGGGCTTTTTAGAGCACCTGCCCGTTAATTCCTAGAACAAAAGATAGACCTTCTGGAGTAAAATATATTCCTTTCGTCCCATAAAAAGCATTATTTTTGGATAAAAAGTAATATATTTTATTCATAATATGAGAGCCTACGGTTAAACCGCAGTTTTTTTTTTAATAAAAAAATATATTATTAATCATCATCAACTGAAAGAAGCTTACAATTGTTGGATGGGAGTCGCGCAACAAGTTGCGCTCCAATCCCTTTTTGAATGACTATACCTAATCTATGGAAAAGGAAATCTCCAACCTTGACATACGCATCATGACTAACCATATAATTACGTGGCCTCTTCAGAAAATCAATCGTATCACAACCAAGCTCACCCAGAGTGGTGAAAGCGAGGACACCAAGACCAACGCCATGCATCCACTGAAGACGCATGTGTTGTCATTAGATAAAGCAATCTCATATCAGCTGAGAAGCATGATTCGAAGATTTGAATGATCGATGAGGTAGTCTAATTACAATGATAAAATCCTAAAATGATAATATCTATCTGAATTTTGATTTTCTTTCATTATGGTTAGTCTTGTATCCAAATCACTATCCAATATAATGGTGAGATATTTCTTAGTGAAACTCTCATCTCAATAAAGGGTCCGAGGTAGGGTTCATTGTAACATGTTGGTAGGTGTAGTTGTCCAGTCCCGAATCTGAAGCCCGGCAAGGTAGTCTCCAGCCTAGGGTCATATATTTTTGTACTAAAATTATTTTCTTTCATTTGTTGAATCCAACAATCATCATAGATTTAGGGCCTCTAATAGTAATATACTAGTTGTAGAGATTACAGAACATTGGATGTTGGTTTGACTGGACGCTTAATAGATTACGGTTTTAACTTAATCTACATCCTCATTTACTTTTCTAAGTTCAGGTCCTCCAACTTTCCACTTCCTTAATTAATTTCGCGTTAGTTATTTTATTTTACTTACCATAAATAATAATCTTATAACATTAGCAATTAGACGACTTCAATTTCCTGCCCCAGTTCATCGTTTTGAATTTAATTTGTTGTTAATGAAACCTCTTTTTCCCTTTATTTTTCTTCCAACTTGTTATGTATCTTATTGTTTCACATGTGTTCCTTATTTTTGTACTAATTAATTTCTTATTTCTTAAGAACAATTGCAAAAGCTAAACAAAGATAAGCAGAAATTTTGAAACCTAATTATTTAGTTACCTTTTTTCCGCATAATTTTCCCCCCTTCAAATTATCGCCTACTGTCTTCAAATTGTCAGAAACAACCATGTAGTTGTCTGGTTTAGTCAAGACCGGACCTGTCTAGAGAGCAGGCTCGGTTCCGGTCAAAGAATAGAGCAATCCCAAGCCAATCTAACATAGAAAATGTCTCCTAGCAAAATATAGACTCCTGATAACACCTAGTCTAATCAAATCTTTAATCCAAAAATAAATTAGCTATATTTGGTCATTTGGTGTCCAAAAGGACCAATAAAAAAAATTAAAACATGACATTAATTGTAATGTAGTTGGGAGGAAGGTTCACTCCATATGCTTGATCACTTGCTAGTTTCCTCATGCACATGAAACTTAAATTCGTTAGTTGCCTTTCTTCCTAACTAACCAAACTTTCCTTTTACAACTTTACTTAATCTTGTTTAGAAGATTCGGTTACCTAACCTTTGCCACCTCCTAATTGGTCTCCTTACTCACATGCTCTCTCTCGAGTCTTGAATCTCTTTGCATGCTTTCGTATACGGAAGTAATGAATTACTCGTATATATTTGGGTTATTTTGCAATACCTCCGCTGTAAAGATTGATAATTTGCGATACCTCCCCAAAAAGATCGATATTAGTGATTCCTCTCTCAGTTATGTTATCTGCTTAGGTGTCCGTTACCTGCCACGTATGCTTTGTACGCGTGTCACTACTAATTGTAAAATGGCCAAAATACCCTCCA
>JAJJMA010047213.1:0-15472 GCA_023529015.1 Papaver nudicaule | reverse complement strand
GATAAGCTGTTGCAGCAGTCATCTTATTGGCATTAATGAAGCAGGGCGATATGTCACCAAAGCGTATAACATAGACCTAGGAGCTCGTCAGATGAGCTTTGATCAGGATATTCCGATGCAGCGAGACGCTCCTCCAAAGAATATGCAAAGTCTTCATACCAAGGTGCTTAGTCCCGTGTTATTCCTCTCAGGGCAAAGAGTACCATCATTTACCGAGGCGGGCAGGCAATTTTGGGATGACCAAATAAAGTTATGTAAGGACTTTATGGCTCTCCCTAAAGAAGTACGCGCCATTCCTTCCAAAAACGACTTGGCAACATATCCTTTGCTCAAATATCGCACTCTTAAACGCAAAGTAGGAGATAAGAATGATTTGGTAATTACCTCGACTTTCGAATGCTTTCATAAGTTTTATTTATACTGATGTTGACGCTTTATCATCATGTTTCGTACAGCAACCTTCATCGCCTAGCTCAAGACTCACCAATTTTGCGATGCAAACGTCTTTGTCCTTGGGTAGTCATCTTTCGGGAGAATCATTGCTTTTCCAAGGGAAGGATGGCTCAATGATGGACTTCTTAAATGATAAGCAAGTCTCCAACCTCAGTACACAAGATTGGGCGAAGGTAAGACCTCATTCCATTGCTCGTATTCTTACTTTAGCGTGAAAGTAAAAATTCCCGTCAGATTTTCCTGTTTTGCGTCTTGTCACGGGAATGGCTGTAGAATCTTCATCCGATGTCGGATTTCGATGCTTGACCCCAATTTAGAAAGAGGACTTCAGCAGCTTTCACCTCAAAAAAGAAAATCTGAATTTCACGCATTTTTGCTCGTTATTTCATGTGCCACCATGTGATGCCACGTCCAGTAATGTCGCAGTCTGTACGCTGTTCGGTAGAAAAATCATTCCGGACAGTAGGTTGCTCCAAAAATTAAGCCCTTTTAGGACGTGATAGTAGACACCCATACGAACAACTCCCGTGAAGAAAGTTTCTTCATATCTCTTACTGATTTGTACAGATTTTGAGATTTTCACCGTTCTTCGTAAGAATTCAGATGTCAGAAAATTGTATCTTCAAGATAACGTCATGAATCCTTCGATATATCTTCTTTTAATGATTTTTCTTCTTTATTTGATGTAGGATGGGCCTGCTACAGGATTCGAGAAGTTCTCATTTGCTTCTTCAGAGCGAAGCCCCGTGTTTGACGAATTGACTCCAAGTACACCATCTAAATCCACTGATATGATTATTGAGAAGAATAGCAGTGGAGGCTCCACAGACCCTAAGTCTTCTGTGACACAGGTTACTTCTTGTCAAATTCTTCGATCCGAAATAGAATATTTAATACTTTATTCTCATCTCGCTTACTCTTGCAGCCTTCTGGGGATAAAGAAGTAATGGATGACACCTACTTTGTTGACGAAAAGTTAAGTGCGTGTCACAACCTTGACAAGGATTTTGAAAACATTGCTGATGAAAATCCTCCCAATACTGAGGTAAATTTGATTACCCTCTTTATGTTAGGCTTTCAACATATAGCTTGAAACATATTATTAAACTTCTGCCTGCTTTAAATCTTTCTTTCAGATGGTTATCAAGGAAACACCAGTCTCTGAGGATATCGCCATTACCGGTACGAGGGATTTTCTCGAGTTTCCCCATGCTGGTTCAGCGTATAATCCTCCTCATGAAATAATTCTCCCTGGTCATACACTAGTGGAAGGATTTAATGTCCCTGGGGACACGTTCCACTGTATAAGAAAATATGGGCTCCTTATGGTCACCTCATTACTGCTGGAAGGCGTGACCACTTGAATACACTTGCCGGTGTCGTGGCTGATCTCATGGGCTTGATTTCGAAGATGTATGTCACTCCTCTCGCGGACGCGACAGATGAGGAGTTAGATGAAGCAGAAGACCTGATTGCTTCATTTGAACATTTCAAACCCAACTTGTTGTGGCTCAAGGCGAGAATCCAGTTCATCCGAACAAGGCGTGCTGCTACTGGCAAATTCACCCAGGATTTGGTGAAGCAAGAAGAGAGGAATTATGCCATTATGACTGAGGAACTCCGCAAGTTAACTGAGAAGGCGGAGAAGAAAGCTGCTGACATGGCTCAATTGAAGAAAGCAGTTGATGAGGGAGCAAAATCTTCACTTGATGGGTGTTTCTGAAAGACTTCAGGAGCAAAAGAATTTTATTTTGCTTTTATTTGGTTTTATGAACAAGGGTTTGTAGGAATTGATTACTTTTGAACTCATAGGTTTTGAATTTGAATTTTTTTGAATTGAATTGAATTGACTTGTTAAAAGGCAAGAGATGGCTTGCGCTTTTATTTTGGAGGAATTGAAATTACAAGAAATAAATAAAGTATAGTGAGTCTTCATACTTTCTTGAGCCATTTGCCGTTGACCACCATGTTTGAGAGTCTTTCGTGTATTGCACTTATCATGTATCGTGCATCAGGCATGACTCGAGATATAATATAAGGTCCTTCCCAATTCGCCGTGGACCCCGGAATAGAAGTCACTTTTCGGTTAGTGCGCCGCATAACCTTGTCTCCTTCTTGCAAAGTAGTCTTAGGAACCCATGACATCTCAGGTGTCTTTCGCCTATAAGACCGTTGCTTTGCCCGGACCCATCTATTGGAAGTGACCTTGATTTCCTCCTGAGGTGCCTCAGAGGGCTTGATAGACTTGATGCAATCAAGTCCCCAAGTCGAAGAATCATCCAACCCTTGTGTAGGGGTGTGTTGGATAGGATTTCCATGAACTAAATAATTTTGAATAAAGTACTTCAAATCACTATCACATACCTCTTTGAATATCACCAGAGTTTCAGACCCCACGCGGTACTCCAGCTTTCCCACGTTGCAGCTTTCTTGGTCAAACATGAATTCTTGGCCTTTGATGATTACAGGTGAGATTGTCGGTACAAATCTCTTTCCATGAAGCCAAGGATGTCCTAGGATCATGTCGTGTTCCTCATCCTCTTTGATTACATGAAACTTGGTTTTGGTGCGAGCGGAGTCCACCTTTAGATCCAAAGTAACATGACCGTATATGTCTTGAAGCTTTCCTTTTGAATCTTTCGTTATTGTTGGATAATAGATGACATCCCGTCGAGAAATTCCAATTGCTTGAAGTGTCTTGATTGGAATTAAATTAACCATAACACCAGCATCGATTTGAACTTTCTTAAAATTCGTACCTTCGAGACGAGCAGAAATAATTGGTATTGGAACACGTTCTCCTGCCATCATCTCTGGTGTGACTTCGCCAGGCTTCGGCTGAACTTTCTCAGGTATAGGTAGTTCTTTGCCGCTAGCAATCCAGCTGAGGGCAGCGAAAATGTTGCTTCGCTGACTTCTAGAAAAATGCAAGAGCTCGCACAGATTCTCCATCAAATAATTAGCAGTTTGCTTGACAGATTCTCCGGAGATAGTGAAATTGCGAATGTTAGGTTGATGCTGACGTTGGTGTTGACGTTGAGGTTGGTGCTGAGGGAGTGGATTCTTATGCACACCCTCAGTCCCCAAGTTCAACTCTCCTGACTCGATCTTTTCGTTGAAGATTTGCTTGAGTCGATGACACTCGCTGGTGGGATGATCGACGAATTGATGAAAATGACAATACTTGGGATCAGTCATTTCTTGCGCCGTAGGTTCTCTTCGTACAGGAGGTAACTTGACAGCGCCATCTTGAATCCACGCTTCCAGGAGCTCTATTACTTCATCCATAGTACATGGGAAATCAGGGATCTTAGGGAATTCCCTCTGGTGCCGTGGTGCCTTCGGTGCAGGGGCATTAGCTGGGACCCGTGCCGGAGCTTGAGGTTGGGCTGGAGCTGCACGTTTCAATTGCGGGGCCTCTGGAGTAGGCGCCTTCCTCTTGACACTTTCAGTAATAGCATGAACTGAGTGAAGAGAGTTATATTGCTTGTTGACAAGTCGCTTGCTGGCACGCGTTTCGCCACGACTTTCTTCGGCTTTCAAAAGGCCTGGGCCTTTCTAGTAGTGCAGGTGCAGTAGTGGCGGATCGTTTGGCGGACTTATGGAGCTTGGTGAAATTGTCGATATCCAAATTCTCCAACAAGGCGCGATATACTGGTATCATTCCATTGATGCAAAGCTCCACCAACTGTACCTCTGTCACATTTGGATCATTGCAATCCACTGAACGAGTTCTGAATCTCGTTACGTAATCATCTGGATGCTCATTGTTTCGCTGATAGAGTCTCCCCAAGTCAGAGAGAGTGAGTTGCTCAGACACGAAGAAGTATTTCTTGAGGAAAGCATTAACCATTTGGCTCCAGCTGAGAATGCTATTAGGAGCTAGGTTATTATACCAAGTATATGCTTTTCCTGTCAGGGATTTCGAGAATTCCTTGAGACATACAACTTGATTTCTTTCATGTATTCCCAATGATTCCAGGAAGCGAGAGATATGTTCTCGGGCATTCCCAATACCATTATACATGGAGAATGAAGGCGTGACATACCCTTCAGGAAGAGATTCCCGCTGGACTTCAATGGGATATGGAGGTTGATGACGATGAAACAAATCTGAATTCTCCATGCTACGAGCCTGCAAAAGATTCTGCAAATCTTCACGAGTGACGAAGTTATGTTGCAGACCTGTATTTGGTCCACGTGTGGTGTGGACATGGGTATCCTGGTCATCAGGAATAATATGGATTTGAGAGGAACCCGCCTTGTTAAAATTGGTAGGAGTTTCTGCATGTGAAATCCCTGTAGTCGTTGGTGGCGCCAGCTTTTCTGACAGAGTCCTTAAGCAAGTTAGCAACTCCATCTGGGTTTTCACCATATTGTTCTGACTCAAGGCTAGATCTTGTTGGGTCTTCATGAGATCCGCAATGCTAGGTGAGTCTTCAGTGCTCCTTGTTTCTCCTACGCGGGGCCCAAAAAGAAAAGCTTATGTGCGGCTTGAGATAGGAGTAAAAGGGGTAGGAGAGATAGTGGTATTGGTGGTCCCCACCATATGAGAGAGGGGGGGACGTGATTTGAGATAGGGTTGGCGTGGTGGAACCCACCAGAGGGGTTGACACGCCCATGGAGAGATAGGATGAGGTTGGCCCCCTCTGAGTTGAGGTAGAGGCAAAATTAGGGTTAGGGTTTGAGCTCACGGCTGGAGTGGTGGGCCCAGAGGTGATGGCGCCACTTGTTGGAGTATTTGTGACCCCACTTGCAGGTAAACTCGTGGGGATATTAGGGTTATTTGGAGAATTGGTATTCTCTGAGCTCTGCCTCCTGGTTTCAACCATATCTTCTTAAAACTGAGATAATGACCTCCCACTGTGGTCGCCAAAATGTTTTAGGTATAAAACAAATAAAGGAATCTGAGGGGTAAGGTATGAAGTGTGATGATGTAATAAAAGATTGTGATGAATTCGAGAGGTCAAGATCGAACAAGACTCGCCTAAACCAAGAAATGGCCGTTCGAGTATTGCTTCAGTTACAAGAAGAGGATTTTAGGGTTGGTTTAGGGAGGGAAGCAGAGAAAGATGAGATCAGAGAATTGCTATGATTTTCTGTGATATTGAGATAAATATTGCTAGATAAGGATGAATATTCAGTTCTCACTAGATAATAAATGCTGAATGAGAAGAGTTAATCAATTATCGATAAGATAGACTTGATTGAACTTGCACTGAACGTGTTGGATGAGAATGAAATGATTTTTCCAACTGGTCGAGTGACCTATTTATAGCAATATATTCTCAACTGATCTCGTAAGAAGTGGAAGTAGTGGAAGAGTGGGAGTGAGGAAAGAGTGGGATCAGTTGTTAAGAGTCTTGCGCCTAATATTAGGGAAGACTAACAACCCACTACCTTATCCCATCTTCTCAGCAACGTTCACACGACCTAGTTATCTTTCCCGTTAAGTGATTGAGCCGGTGCAATCACTCGTGCCGTAGACCGCCAAACCAAAACCCTAAAAGAATATCCCCCCATGTAACTAAATCTTGATTCTCGTAAGATTTGTTAAATATTTGTTAAGTCAAATATGACTAAGTGCAAGTCGTACCAATTACTTGGTAAACTTAGGACTTTGCGATAAGATAGAGATTAAGCGATAAGTTTTGAATATCTCTTTAAGATTTGGTTTAAGGATTGAGCCGGGCAATCACCATTTAAACCTAATAAGATAAATCTAAGGGTTGAGCTAGCAACCGCCATTAGATAAGATAAGATAAGTCTAAGGATTGAGCTATGCAATCGCCAATTAGACCGAGAGGATTTCAGCAACTCTCTGTGGCAATAGTCAAATAAATACGACTTTCGTCTTGCCATAAATAAGGGAAATTGGTTTGTGGCATGTAATGCACCAATTCCCTGAATAATAAAGACATATGAATGTCCAAAATAATAGGAATCATAGCCATGAGCCATGATTAAGAATTATAGCACTGATTTATAGAAGCAAGTCTATAATCAGGAAAAACAGACGAATGATGCTATCACGGCGTAGCCATCATCAAGAATGCATAAGCATTGCCAATATAAGACCTAAAGATAGGCCACAATAATTATAATAAACCATATTGCATGGTATAATAATCTTATTAAGAAGTTAGGCATAAGGCGTAAAGTATGAGCCACAACATTTATGTTATTTTCGGATTTCTGGACAGTTTGCATGTTGTCCATTAGTAAAATCGCCCAGGACAGCCCATAATAGATAAAAATCTGAATTTTTAGTATGTTATAGGAAATTCAGAGAGGAAAATATTTCGTGAAGGAAGCATCTTCTAATTCCTTACGGATTGGGCTCTAAAAATCACGCCATGAAGAAATACGTGAGCTGAACTGCCAGATTTCCGAATTTGATTAGAAACTAGAGTATTATGGACTAAATAAAATCCATAATCCTCTAGGATTTGGATCAGTGAATCCCATAAGTAGAGGGAGGCTAGGAAGAGGTAAACCCTAGCTCAAAGGAGGCAAGGCTAGCCGTGAGGGGAAGAGGACAATCACGGGCCTCCATAAGTTCAAGCGAGGGAAAACAATAAGACCCCCACAAATTAAGCGAGAGCCAACTATAAGGCCCCCATAAATTAGGCGAGAGCATGATTATGAGGCCTCCAATATTTGGCCAAGGCATAATCTTGGACCCCCAAGAGTTTGGCCAAGGTAATAAACGTGGGCATCCAAAGTTGAGGCGTGCTAAAGATAATGGATATCCAAAAACTAAGGCAGGGGAGAATCATGGGCCTCCAGGGATTAGGCAAGAGAAGATGCATGGGCATCCAAAGATGAGGCGAGGCCAACACCATGGGCACCCAAAGTTTAGGCGTGGCCAAACTTTAGGCTTGGCCAAAGTTTAGACCTGGCCAAGTTATGGCCGTGGATAAAATGTAGGCATGGCCAAGTATTGGCGCGGCCAAAAATTGGACGTGGCCAAGTATTAGGCTTGGCCAAAGATTGGACGTGGCCAAGCATTAGGCTTGGCCAAAGATTGGACGTGGCCAAGCATTAGGCTTGGCCAAAGATGGGACGCAGCCAAGGATTGGCGTGGTGGAATTTAGGTCTAGCCAAGGATTGGCGTGGTGGAGTATTGGCGTGACCAAGTCTTTGGCCGAGGCCAAGGATAGGTGTGGCCAACCGTGTACTCCTAGGGTTTTGGCTCGAGCATGAGCTAGGCTAATGCGCATGCATAGGTATTTTAATACGTAGGTCAGGGATATGGACCATGCTACTAGGCTAGGGTCGCGAGATATTAAAATATGGCTAATAGCAGCCAAATATCTTATCCCTACTATAAAAATAAATTCATACCTTATCTCGCGCTATTCCAGGATGCCAGAGATTGATGCGAAATTACTCCTGTGACCTCGTCGCCAAAAACCACCATCAACACTTGGCACCGGCGGCTCTTTTCCCGGGAGACTTTCTTTATTAACATCCTCTTATCAAGCGATCCTTCTGCTTTTTTCTTCTCGACCCATTGCTTTAATCGTCCTTTTCTTTCATAAAGTTGATTTCTTTGTGGTTTTCCCTTCTTTTCTCTTAATTTTTCAGTTGCCTCTGCTATCGCCGGCGGTGTTGCTTTTCCCCTTTTTACATCTTTTTCCATGTCGAACGTCCCCACGATTGAGGCTCTTTCTCTGAGACTAAATGGCTTGTTCCCTGAGGGAAGGGGCTTTCAAATCGAATCTATTAATTTTCCCAGATTGACTCCAGAATTAGTCGGGAAGTACCAGTGTAGCGAAAATACTCTCGTGGTGACGATTCACCAGATAGCAGCCGGGTTGCTTCTTCCTCTCTATCGATCTGCTAATCCTTTGTTTCTTGAAATCATTTGTTCCCTTCCTCAACCCCGAGGCGTGATGCAACTTACTTGTAGTGCGATCTACCTTATTAACCAGTGGGTTCTTCAATCTGAAAATAATTCTCCTGCCGAGTCCACAGCGAAGTATTATTATACCGCCAAGAACTTTTTTAAGCATTACGAGCCCTTTCTGACAATAGATAACGAGGTAGCTCCTTGGGGGGTTAGCTTTCGGATGGTGGATGGCATTCGAGACGTTCTTCCCGAATCTTTAGATTATTCGCTGGATGAAGACTGGTCTTCGGAGCCTATACTTCTTAAAGGTCCTATACTCCGAGGTTGGAAGGACTCTGGTCGATTCATCATTCGGACTGAGTTCGAGGTGGGCCACGAATTTGAGATTCGGCACCTGTTTTCTATTTGCTTTTCTGACGAGGACAGAAGGTTGTCTTGCTCGTTTTCGATAGGGGTGAGGATGTTGTCGTCGAGCCTTCGGGCACCCTAAAGCGTCCTCTGCCTGATGAGGGGATTATGCAGCAGGTAACAAATACTCTCTTTTTCTATCTTTCCCGAAGTATTCATACTTGCCTCTGTTTGTTTCCTGAGAAAGACGGCTTCTTGTCAGCAGGGACAGCCTTTAGGTGCCCTAAACCGTGGTCATGATTTAATGAGGTTGAGCTATGGGGAGGATCCCAAAGTTTCTCGGCCGTTGAAAAAGGCTACTTTGCAAGCAGTTCTGAAAGGGGTTCAAACTAAACGTCGCAAGGTTATCATGGCTCCTCCGAAAGAGGTTCCGAGTGCTGACGAAGAAACTCTCAGGTTGACAACTACTGGGATGGTACTCGAGGAGGTAATCGATACAAGCCCTCGGACTACCCCGTCTGCCATCAGTGGTGCCTCTGCCTCGAGTGTTGTCGCTACTTCGGAATTTGTTCCTTCGACTTGCTCTTCGCCGAAGGTTGCGTGCGATGCCTCTACCTCGGTAGTAGCCACCTCCGCGAATGTTTTTGGTGAGCCTTCTGTTTGTTCCTCGGATAAGATTGTTACACCCGTGGACCTCCTTTGTCCCCAAGAGGATGGTTCGTACGTTAAAATGGATTCTTCCAAACAGCTCGTTGCCGGATTTCCGCAGAGTTCTATGTTTCCGCCTGCCCCTAGTTATGCTTGTAGATACAGGCAATCTTATACTGCCGAGAGGTTTAAAGATGTTTTGTATGAAAATTATTGTCCCGGCGAGTTTACTTCCGAGGTTGCCACTCGCTTTGAAGCTCATGCGTCGGATCCCTCAGGCCACCCTTTAGACCTGGACTTCTGCAAAAAGCTTGGCGATCTCTTCGGAGGTGACTGTCCTCGGGCCGAGTATAATCTTCGTCATCCCCCTTTGTCTTATGAAGAGAATTTGGCCATGGCTCAGGCGGTGAGTTATGTTGTTGTTGCTCATGTTGATGCTATCGAAGCGTTTTGCTAATCTTCTGTTGCCATTTTTACTAGGGCGATTATCATGCCACTGGTCTTTTATCCTACAACTTTGATCAAGCTGGCGAAAACGAGTACCACGAACGAGAGTTTTATCGGATGCAGGAGGAGCTTGCTCAGGAGAAGCTTCGCAGTGCTGAGGCGAAGAAACAATCGATATGTAAGTCTCATTTTTTCCCTAATCGCGTTTTAGGAGCATCTGTTTGCTGCAGCATTTGCTAAAAACAGGTTTGCTACTTGCTTTTGAAAAGGCGAGCTGGAAAAGCTCGAGAAAGAACTTCAAAAGGCCCAATTGATTATTGGTCAGCTTCGAAGTGTCCGACAATCATCCCCAATTGCCTCAAGTAGCGAAGGCTATCTTAATGATAGCTCGACGTTGTTGGAAGAGAGGGATAAGGATTTGGAAGATGTAGAGTATTATAGGCTGAAAAGGCAAGAGGCCGAAAGGACTTACGTAGAGGAAAGAAGGAAGGTGGATCAAGTCAAACGCCTTCTCGAAGAAATGAGAAACAGAAACACGTCGCTGTCCCGGGAAAACCATTTTTTCCAAATGGATGTGACTCGATTAACAGGAGAGCGAGATGCGGCTCGCTCGGAGAGATCAGTCAGTGTCTCTGGTAGGGTTGTAATTGAAAAGTTAGAAAGGGATATCAGGGATTCGAGGGTGCAACTGTCTACATATAAGAATGTTAACAAGGAGCTGGTTACTGCGAACGATGTTCTAAATAGGAGTTGTATCGATAAGTGCAGAGAGCTTGCTTTGGCAAACAAGACAAATGTTCAGACCGCTGCTCTTGTTGATGAGTACCGAATAGAGTTAGCAAAAGGCGGGGTCATTACTTCGGAGGATATCCGAAAGAATGCCTCGGTGCCTCGCTATACCAATCAGCACCAGGTTGCTGAATATATGGTTTTCAAAGAGAGTAGGGAGCTTACCCAAATTTACTGTTCTGTTTACTTCGTGGCTCCAGTTGAGTCGCTGTGTTATTATTCTTATGTTTGTTGTTTTTTCTTTCAGGTATCGAAGCTAATTTGAAGAAACAAGTTATTGACGCCGAGGTAGCGAGACACGATGCCACAAGTCAACTGGTGACTGAATCCGAGCTGAAATTGGAAGCCGAGAGAAAGGTTGAGCAATTGACCAAAGAATTATCCGAAGAACGCCAACTTCGGGCGGCTGATTCGGCTAGACTTGTTCAAGAGCTTGAGCGCGAACGCCGGCATCGTTCTGAAGAAATGACGAACTATGCTAAACTGTTATCCGAAGAAAGGGAGCTTCGTCTTAAGCATCAAGCGCGCGTGAGGGACCTGGTGGTCGGGTTTGGCCTTGTGCGTCATGAGTTAAAATATGGTCAAGCTGTGGAGGAACTTCTTTCTCAATCTGCACTTACCTCAGCCTTTGCTACTAGTAGGGCGTGCCGAAGGCACGGTCGCTTTCTTTTTAGAACCATCGGCGTTGAACCTCCTTCTTATGGTGCTATTGGTTCGCATGATTCGGATGTCGCATCTCCTATTAATGAGTATCTGCTTCCTCAGGAAGTTTATGTGGTTTTAGCTAGAGATGAGCTTCGAAAGAGAGGCCTGCTGGAGAATTTTTTAAGGATTGCTAACGGTGGTAATGGCCATGATGCTGTTCGGGATGAGGCCGATTGTTCCGAGGATCCTCGTGATGGTGCCGATTGTTCGAAGGATAGTTCTTCCCCTTAGCTTGTGTATTTGTGCTTTTTCCTTTTGTAGTTGTATCTGCGCCGTTTTGTTTATACGCGCATTTTTTGTTATCACACTCCACGTCCTGTATTTGCACACAGATATATAAAGAATTTATTTTAAATGTTATGCCCCTCCTCGGGACCGTTTTTTGTTTTGAGGAGGTCCCTTGGCTGAGTGATTTGCTTGCGAATGCACGCAAATCTACTGCCTCAGGGTTCCATCTTCCTCTATAGGTAGATGTTAATCCCATTTATCGTCCCCTCGGCGCCCGAGAACGTGCCGCCCTCGTGGCCGTTTTGGTAGTGAGTACGAATGTATCGTCAGCTTTTGTGGCTTGGATTCAAAGTGCTCACCGCTAACGGGGTGTCTTGTGGGTAGAGGACCGTGCCATATAACTCGTAGGGCCCTTACGATTTATATAGTCATCGGCTATGTGCCTGCTATTTGAGGACTTTTTATTTTGTTTGGCGTTTTTTTGCCTTTGGCGTTACAGCCTGTTTGACGTTTTTTGTCTTTGGCGTTACAGCCTGTTTGGCGTTTTTTGCCTTTGGCGTTACAGCCTGTTTGGCGTTTTTTGCCTTTGGCGTTACAGCCTTTGCGTCGGTGCTGATTGGATTTTGACTTCGGTGGGAGTTGCATCAATGAGTGTGATTTTTATTTATTAGACTTCTTCGGATGTTCCTTACAAAATGGAAATACTTTCTTAAACCAAGTGTTTCAGGTACCTCCCCTCCACCGGGGTTTTCAATCTTTGTCCTTCAAGATTGACTAAGCTGTAAGTATCATTATCAAGTTGCTTTTCAATGACAAATGGGCCGACCCAGAAAGGTTCTTGCTGGATGCTGTTGTCTTCGCTAGACTCGCCTGATTGCTCGTTTGGAGACTGGAGGTTGGTTGTTGCCACCAGGAATTGTTCTCTGTTTTCCAGATGCGGGCTCTCTTGGCTTTCTTGTTGTACACTTGGCATTCCAGCTTCGGTTTCCGCTATGAACTTTTCTATAGTTTCATCCGATATCTTCGGGATCTTTGCTTGCTCCGAGCCTTCTTTGCTTGCTTCTCTTGCTTGTACCTCGATTTCATGGCATGCCCGAGCCTCGGTAGGATCACCTCTGATTTCGGCAATCCCTGTTGGTGTTGGGAACCTGATCTTCTGGTGCAAAGTAGATGCAACACCCAGGATGCTATGTAGCCACGGCCTACCCACAATGGCATTGTAAGGCGAATCTATGTCCACCACGCAGAATAGAGTTGGTTGTTTTTCGCTACCGGCGTGAACTGTGAGCATTAATTCTCCTCGGGGAGTCGACGGCTTCCCATTGAAACCAAATATGTTGTAGAGCGAAGGTACCAAAGCAGCTTTCTTGCCCTTCATTTTGTCAAATGTCTGCCCAAATAATATGTCTACAGAACTCCCAGGGTCCACCAATACTTTAGTCATGGCTATCTTTCCCATTTGAAGGGTAATAACCAAAGGATCATTATGCATTCTGCCCTCATTGGGGATGTCTGCCACTGAAAAGAACACTGGTTGCTTCTGCCATTCCTCCAAGCGAGTCCTTGTGTCCACACTGAATATTTCTTGTCCATTCAAGTCTCTTTTATGGATGGGCCCCGTCTGGATTCCTTCTAGTCCCTTCGTATGAACGATTGAGTTGCAGGCTCCGAATCTTGGGATATCTCGGTCAATGGTAATTACATAGGCTTCGTGCTTCGCCTCTTCCTTGAGTGGCTGTTGGTTTGGGGGTGCCGGTGGCAGCTCCAAAAGGTGTTTAAATTGTCCCCTAGTGATAAAGAAATAGATTTGATCTTGCGCCGTGACGCAATTCTCAGTAGTGTGTCCATGGAATTTTGAAATTGACAATATTCCCTTGAGTTTTTTGTGTGTTTTGGCTGGTTTCCTCTGCTTCGAGGATATCTCATTTCGCCTGTGTACTCCGACTGCTCGATGGTCCGAAGGGCGTCCTCAATGGGAATGCAGAGCTTGGGAAGTTTCCTGTCATGGAATGCAGGAAATCCTGGTTTGGTTACCCCAAATTTTCTGGTGTCCTGCCCCTGTTGACTGTTGTTCCCTTCGAACTCCCCCCGAGGGTTGCTGCCTCTGCTATCGGTGTACTTCCTGTTATCATGGTACTTTCCATCACCGAATTTGCCTTCGTTCCCATATCTACCTCTATCGTCTTGTCTTTCTCGCTTTGATGGGTCCCCGAGGTGAGTGCCCATTGTGTGTCCTCGGTCTTCGAGCGATAGGTTATTTATCGAATGAACTTGTTTTAAGATAGTTTCCTTTCCCAGCGCAGCTTGTTCTTTTATTTCTTCTAGGGTGATTCGTTCCTTTTGATACTTTCGGAGGTCCTTCAGCGTTTCAAGGTTCTTCGAAAAGAGTCTGTCGTATAGAGTATTGTTCTTGTCTAGAGCATTGAGGAAAGCTCGCACTTTATCTCTTTCCGTGGCTCCATTTCCTACCTCTACACACTGCTCGGTCCATCTGTTTGTTAGACTTTTGGTCGACTCTCCTGGTCGTTCCCGAATGCTGAATAATTTCTCCACCCCAGGTTTTGAGGATTTGTTATAGAGGAAATGTAATATGAAGACTTTAGAGATCTCCTCAAAGGATGAAATCGTGCCAGCTGCGAGATTGTCATACCAGGCGAGGGCTTCTCCCTTTAAACTAGAGGGAAAATACTTGCACAGCACTTCGTCTCTATTGGCGTAAGCGAGAAAAACTCGGAGATACATTTTGACGTGTATAGTAGGGTCTCCTGATCCGTCGAAGATAGAGGTGAAAGTGGGCATCGTGCATTTTACTGGAATTGGTAATGAAAGGATCGCTGGGCTTAATGGTGATCGATTGACATCATTCATTGCTTGAGTGAGCTTGATCCTGTCACTCGATTGGATTTGGTTGTCAAAAATTTCAGCTCGGAGTGCTTTAATTTGATCCATCATTACTTGCTGTAGGGCTCTTGCCTCGGCATCTTTTTTCGTTTGATTTCCTTCGCTGAATGTGTGTATGCTTGCCTGTGCATAGTCGGGACTTGATACTGTGATTCCGTGACCTTTACTGGTGCCCTTGACCTTTGTGCATGTTTTAGACTCGGAGGGTTCTTTCGGACGAGATGCGTTACTTGGACGGGGATGCCCTTCGCTGCCTCCCTTGTAGTTGGATGTAAATTTTTCCGCTACCTTTTTGTTTGCTTCTGCTAGCTGCTTTTTTAGTTTTCTTATTTTCCTGTTTTTTAAGATTAGTTTCCTGAATTGTGCAGCTCGTGCCGTATTTGCTTCGGTAGGGTGTTGTTCGAGCACCGCGTTTTCAGGATCAGAATCTTCGTCCTCTTCTTCCTCGTTTTCCCCATTTTCTTCCGGCATTTGCTGTTGGCCTGGCTCTTCGGCCTCTGGAGATTCATTTCCATTGGGACCTAAATCCTCTATCAACACTTCATCCTCGTCTATATTTTCTCGGTGTTGGACTGTGCTAGCCGCTACCTCGGGAGATAATCCTTTACTGGTCGAGAATCTGGTGTTGTGCTGTCTAGATGATCCGGTACCTTGCTTCGAGGACCCTACTCGCTGCTTCGGAGCGTGTTCCGATTGGGAAGCCATTCTGGTTATGCCCTGACAAGAAACAAAAAACCCGTGAGGTCCAAGGCGGCTAGCGCAGTGTACTTTGTTGGTCATGTAAATCTATTCTGCAACGAATTTTTTCAGACGAAATTCAATTTAAATCGTATTTGCCCTTTTTAGACATATCCCTAACTGCTTATTTTGTCCTTTAGCTCAAATCATCAATTTTTACCTAAATCTGTTTATTGAAATTTTTATTTCCAAATATAGCATGAGAGTTGAAAATTCCAAAATGGATTTTTATTATGAGTTTTGGAGACCCTAAGACGTATTTTTGTGTATTTCATGAATTTTGAAGACCCTAAAAATGATTTTTACATATATTATGAGTTTTGGAAACCCTAAAACGGATTTTGATGGATGATCATGAGT
>JAJJMA010047212.1:0-10912 GCA_023529015.1 Papaver nudicaule | reverse complement strand
ATTGAGCTTTTATAGTGTTTACAATAGGGTTTGTTACATAAGTTGTTAGGGTTTTGACTTACAAAACTAAATACAGAAATACATGGAGATAAGTTAGCTAGTTAGGTGCGACTGATCTTGGACTCTAGACTAGCATAAGACTCGGACATACATGAAATTGATCTATATCCTTTACGATTCATATCCTTTACACACCATGTTTGTTTTTTAAAAGTAGGTCTGACTCAACTAGGTCCGACTCGACTGAATCTGATTTGATTCAACTGACTCAACTACGTCTGACTCGATATGTTTGTTTTTTGAGTCAGATCTGACTCAAGTGACTCATATTTTTGTCATTTATCGAGTCAGTCACGTTTTAATCACTGACTCAACTGGGTCAAGTCAGATCTGACTCAAAATAAAAAACAAACAGTCTGACATCTGACTCGAGCCGAGTCAGTGGCCGAGTCAAATTCAGAGGCCGAGTCGGTAAAAAACAAACACAGTCTAAGTGATTTACTGCAATGTACAACAAGGTAAAATGACAGGAAATACACAATAAAGAAAAAACTACGTTATGGCATTCACACAGTATATGTTCCGTTAAATAAGAAATCCTTTCACTTATAATTGACTCTTCCAAAGGGGTATGCCTATTCTTGAAGAGACTTGCTCTTTGTTGCTTTCCAAGAGTCACCAGTCATGTATATAAACACCATACTTGATCATTGTAGAATGAGTTAGAAGAGCAAAAAATGAGTAAGATAAAGTGGAAAAGGAAGAGAAACATAGAGAAAGAAAATAGATGAAGAAAACTAAGTAGACGTGCTTAGAGTTTGTTCTCAGGGAGTTTGTGTTACATAAATTCGCGTTCGTTATTGGTGATCATCGAAGTGCTGCGAAGAACACCAATGGTATTGTTGAATGCTGGAGACATATTGATACGGGACGTATTTGAGCGAGTCAAATATATTTAAGATTCTGCCATATCTTTAATACTTATTATTTAGTATTTACATTTATTAGGATAATTAGTTTCTTTATCTTGTTTAGAAGGTTCTAGAGTTTAGGGCTTACTAGTTTTCAGGCTATAAATAACCTTCTTCTTTATCATTGTAAGGCAGCTGCGGCTCGCCATTATTATTGAATATTGAAACCTTTGAGTTTGTCTGGTTAACACCATTGGTTTGTTTATCATCTAGCTCTTGGATTAGAGTGCTGCTCGTGGATTGGAGTTCTTTTATCTTTCTTTGGAGTGGATTCTCCGTGTTACCGTTCGTTCTTTTTCGCTTCCGCTTGTGCCGTATCAGGTGGTTACCAGAGCAGGTTTTTCTGTGAAGTTCATCTGTGGATTTCTATCTAGAAGATCAGTTGAGGAGTCCTATGATATCTAGATTTATCAAAAAAAGAAAATCAAAAAAAAAAAAAGAGGAGGAAAATTAAATTTCTCTGTTGCGTGTTCATCCTTACCTCTGCGTGCTCAGTAAGTATCTCGTTCATCTCTTGTTATTCTTAACTCGTTTGGTGAAGTAAACAAGGAGGTGTCGTTTCATTTTTAGGTTACAAATAAGCAAGTAGATTAATCCCACCTACCAAACCCATTCAACTGTCCACTTGCAAAATCCGTATGCATAAAAAGAAACAGTAAACACAACAATTTTGTGTACTGTTGTAGTAGCAAAAAATAAATAAATGGTGGAGTCAAGAAACATGTCCTTCTCTGGGATTGTTAATTGGAGTGTGTGTCGTTTTATAGTCGATAATGGTTGCATCGATAACTTGGTGTCAAGGAGAACGGTGGAGACCTTGCGTATGGAGATGGATTGGTACCCACAACCGGATCAAATTGAATGTGTTAAGTATGGAATTATCACTTGTATCGGAGTGCAGATTTCCCTTATCTTTTGGTAAGTCTTATTCCGACTCAATCATTTGCGAGGTTGTTGATATGGACTTATGTGATATTGATATTGTGTTGGGAAGGCCTTGGGTAATCGAGGTTGGTGCTAAACAGACACGTTGGAAATGTTGGGACAATTCTTATGAATTTTTGTGGGGAAAGACGAAGGTAATTTTAATACCTTGGTCTAGACCTTCGAAAGAAACTAAAAATGAAGATTCTGAGCCTTTGTGCCAAATAGTTACCAATGAGAATCTGCATGTTCAACTACCAGAAGAGTCCAAACTTGCTTCTCCTCAAGAGGGTGGCATGTTAGCTTTAGCCAATGAGTCAATGGCATTGGATGTTTCTTTATCTGTTCCTTACCAGTATGTCGATCCATTTGCTATACATTGTGAAGTACAACCTATCTCTTATGGAATTTCTCATTTTGTTACTCAAGAGTTGGGGCTTATGTTCACTGTTCGTGGGTTTATACAAAAGCATCAGTGCAACTTCTATCATACGTTGGGTTCCAGCCGGTTTGTTATGCCCATGCACAATTCAAGAGCCAGCTACCTCACTAGGGCACCAATGCAAGGACAGTCAATCAATTTGTATCTTGTGACTCGCCTCATTTGGTTTAAACTCGAGACGAGTTTCTTCGCAGTAGGGGTGCCTGATACGGGACGTATTTGGGCGAGTCAAATATATTTAAGATTCTGCCATATCTTTAATACTTATTATTTAGTATTTATATTTATTAGGATAATTAGTTTCTTTATCTTGTTTAGAAGGTTCTAGAGTTTAGGATTTACTAGTTTTCAGGCTATAAATAGCCTTCTTCTTTATCATTGTAAGGCAGCTGCGGCTCGCCATTTTTATTGAATATTGAAACCTTTGAGTTTGTCTGATTAACACCATTGATTTCTTTATCATCTAACTCTTGGATTAGAGTGCTGCTCCTGGATTGGAGTTCTTTTATCTTTCTTTGGAGTGGATTCTCCGTGTTACCGTTCGTTCTTTTTCGCTTCCGCTTGTGCCGTATCACATATGCCATTAACTGTATCAGCATTAAGTAAAGGGCATTAAATATTTTAAGTAAAGAGATCACTCCTCAATACACCCAAGTAAATTTGTTAAAGAATTATAGAATTTCTCTTTTTCAATCTACTCTTCTTGTTTTCTTATTTGGTTTCTAATAACCAAGTATTACGGAAGCCGTAATACATTGACGAAGACCAATGTTACATAATGGTAACAAGGTGGCGGAAATAATATACGGGTTGTATTATTGATAGAATCGGTAACAAAGATATCTTCCAATAGATGATACATGAATTGGGACTAGTACTTATGCTTATCCATGTAATATGTCACACCCATGGATACCCTCCTGATATTTGTTGTATCTCCTTCATCGTGTTGAACATCTCTCTGTGCATTCGTGGCACCGACCCTGGGTGCAGTAAGCCAATTGTTATGGCTAAGTCTTGCAAATGCATCAATAGATACGAAAGTGTTGAAAATTTTGCTACCGATTCACGACTCAAATCGTATTATACATTTCATAAATTTTCTAATTCCAAATCACTGTAAGTAAAATACAATCTTTACAAACTACCTAAAAATCAAATTATTATACAAGAGAAGAAGAATGAGAATAAGACAAACTAAAATTAGAATTGTATTGATTTCGAGAATTACACCAATTTCGGAATCTTTCACTGCACGGTTTTACGGTGGCGGCCACTAATTTATTACCCATTTAGCCACGTGAAATAGCTTGGCTGCCACAAGTAAACAACAGTGAGCAATCAAATCTTCCATATTCCATTGTATGGCTGCTAATGGATAGGTAAACAGTAATAAGCTTATCCTTTGATCGAAATTGCGTTTACTGTATGTACCCCACTCATATTCATAAATAATCAATAAGAAGGATGATTCATTGATCTCATAACTTCATCGCAATATGGAGTTTCTTCCTGAATTTTTTCATCTGATACTTATTCCTCTTACTCTCCTACTACCTCTATATTTCCTGCTAATTAAATTCAAAAGCAGCAAAGATGAAAATGATCAACTTCCTCCTGGTCCTCCCAAGCTTCCAATCATAGGCAACTTGCATCAACTAGGAGAACCTCCTCATCAAAAGCTACAAAAACTATCGGAAAAGTACGGCCCTGTCATGCTTTTACAACTTGGAAGTGTACCAACGCTCATAATTTCATCAGCCGAAGCTGCAAAACAAGTCTTGAAAACAAATGATCTTGATTTTTGCACCAGGCCTCCTCTGGCCTGCTTGAAACGCGTTTCCCATAATTACTTGGATATCGCTTGTTCACCTTATGGGGAGTACTGGAGGGAGATTCGGAAGATATGTGTGCTTGAGCTTCTTAGTACGAAAAGAGTGCAATCGTTTAAGGTAATCAGGGAGGAGGAAGTTGCAGCAATGGTTAATTCCATCTCAACTAACGGAATTACTCCTATTGATGTTTTTGAAACTCTGGCAAGATTCACAAATAAAACCATTTGCAGGGCCGCTTTTGGTAGCAAGACTAATCAGGGTATAAATCAATTTGATGATGGTAGCCTCAGGAAAACGATCGATGAAGTCACGAACTTGGCAAGTGCTTTCTGGCTGTCCGACATTTTTCCTAAAGTAGGTTGGATTGTTGATAGGATCAGTGGAATCCATGGGAGGTATGAAAAATGCTGTAACAATTTGGACGAATATATTCAAGAAGTCATTGACAAGCATCGCAACCCAGAGAGATTGAAGTCAGACCATGACGATCTAATAAACGTTTTGCTGAAGTTGCAGAAGGCTGGAACGAGCACGATACGTCTCACCAACGAGCATATCATAGCAATACTTGTGGTAAAATGTTCTTGTTCCTTCGTCAATCTTTAATTCCTCTTCTTTGCATCACTGCAATTAATTTTCTGTATATTCCAGGATATATTTGTTGCAGGAGTAGACACAACTGCTGTAACTATGAATTGGGCGATGGCAGAACTCATTAAAAATCCTGCATCAATGAATAAAGTACAAGAAGAAATACGAAGTCATATGGGGGCCAACAATGGGAAGGTACATGAAAAAGATCTTGAACACCTTCAGTACCTGAAATTGGTGGTTAAAGAGACTCTAAGACTTCATCCGCCACTTCCATTGTCATTTCCAAGAGAATGCATGCGCAAAAGTATGATTGACGGAAACGTCGTAAAGCCGAAAACGAGAGTCTTAATAAATATTTGGGCTATAGGGAGGAACCCCTTGTATTGGGAGAGCCCAGATGATTTCTATCCTGAAAGGTTCATATGCAAGTCTACTGATTTTGGAGGACAAAAAGATTTTGAGTTTTTACCATTTGGAGGTGGCCGAAGAGGCTGTCCAGGGATTGATATGGGGATGGTAACAGTTGAACTTGCACTTGCAAATCTTTTGTACAACTTTGACTGGCAATTACCAACAGGGATGAAGAAGGAAGATGTAAACATGGATGAGTTATCTGGTATAATAACTCATAAGAAAAGTCATCTTTATCTTGTACCTGTCCAGAGTAACAAATTATAAAACTTTTACTCTGAAAATAAAAATTATGAATCTTGAAATGTACTCTGTTTTTACCTTTTGTGTGCAACTTAGAAGTAGCATCACCATATATATTTCATATCAATTTTGCCTAATTACTCATATCCCATCCCTGGGGGAGCAATACCTGGCTTGATGTTTTTCTCTTCTATGGTTATCTCAGAAGCGGCTACTATCCCGTTTTCTTTTCTCCTCCTCTTGCTTTTTTTGCTCATTGCTTGTTTAGTTCTTTCCTCCATGTTGCCAAGTACATGATTGGGTAGTGATTCTTGTGCTGGCATTTATTACATCAGTATCGCTTATCTTGAGTGTACTCGCTAGCTATTGTGTTAAAGACAATTTGTAGAACAAGTGGATCTGTCCTCGTAGAAGCTTTAAGTTTATTTACAATTCAAGTGGTTTTACATATTATTAATGATACATCTAACATCTTCATTAATTGTTGCAAGATTCCAACACATTCGCTTTTTGTTAGTTGGATTTCAAGATTGAATGTTTCATGTTGCATCTTCTCAAAACTTTGATTGGTTTTCATTTGAACTTTGAGTTGCAAAGTAGCCCTCAACTGCTAAGAGCATCTCCAATGGAGAAGTTAGAACTTCCTATATTAAAGGCCAATTAGGATTTTATTCACTTTTACTAAAAAAATCTTCTCCAAAGGGATTGTGAAGAGAGATTGTGAGGAGGCGTTATATTCACATCCTTAGAACCTCTAGTTTTAGAGGATGTGATTGAGGATGTGAGATCTTTTTAAATCAGAAACCCAAAAATTATTCAGTTGAAGTTTTTTTGTCCAATAAAATTAACACATATAGACTAATTAGGTTGTCAAAGATATATTCCATTGGAGCTTATTTTTATTTTTCACTTAAACTTAAGGGATTTTAGCAATGAGGATGTTTAAATTGCACATCCACATAGGATTCACAGTGACATCCCGTTGGAGATGCTCTAACATCAAACAAAACGACCGCTAATATTTATTACTCCCTCCGTTCCACTTTACATGCTATATTAGGGTTTTTTTTATGTTCCAAAATACTTGCCATAGTTGATATTTTTTCCCACAATTTCCAACTACACCCTTCCATTTTATCTTGGAAATATAAGCTTTCTTTTAAATAAACCAAAAATAATTAATGTTTGAAGACTTTTATCAAGGGTATGGATGGAAAAAACCCATACCTCTCTTTACTCCTTAATATTTGTGCAAAACCCTATTATGACAACTAAATTGGAACGGAGGGAGTAGTATGTAGAGTGTTTTTTCACAACCGTCGGAGGGTGTTACAAAATTTCATAAGAATTGCATAAACAAAAATAAACCATGGTCGAAAACCCAAAAGAAAACAAAAAGAAAAAAAAAAAGATCCAAAATGTTTTCCCGACCTTCCTCGGGTTTTTGATCAATTCTGTGCTTTTCCTTGACTTCACCTGATTTCTGCGCCCCTTTCAAACAACGTTTTCTCTTCTTACTCTTCTTGTTCTGCTCTTCCACACAATGTTTTCTCTGCTTAATTACCTTCTGTTTCGATGCATAAATTAACTCTAGCACGTTTGGTAAAGTAGCACAACCACCTCTCTGCATATCGATAACCACACCACGTCGCAGATCATGCATCTCCTGAGTAACCTCTTCCGGCAAAAGCTCTTTGTATGAAAAGGGAAGCTCGTCCTCGATGGTGGTTGTGATGGTGTGGACGGCCTCGGCGATGGCGGCGTCGACATCCTCGACGGCGGTGTCGACGCCGCCGAAGTCCTCGGTAGTGGCGGAGCCGCCTAACTGTTTGAAGAGTGGAGGAAGCACGAGGATCGCCAAAACCGGAAAGAGGACCTTATCCTTCTTGTTTCTGCCTTTGCGGAAAAGTTCTGTCTTTTTTACTTCCAGCAATATCTCTGCTTTGTAATTAAACTCAAGAACGACACCCTTGGCCAAAATCTGAAACGCTTTCTGGTTTGTTGTTCTTGTACAATAAAATTTATTCGGTACAACAGCAATTCTGGTCTTGGGAGGTGATAGAGGGCCCCAAATCACCGCAAGACAGTCCTTATGTTCTGGAGTCATAGTGAGAAGTTGATGCAGTCCATTTTCATTTTCCATGGCATAGATAACATTGGTCTGATAACGCCTCAAACCAGCCGAAACGATGACCGGAACTCCTGACATTAGCAAACTCATATACCAACTCTGCCGCCTAAGTTTCACCATCATAAATCCAGATTTTAATTCCTCTTCTGGAAGGATTCTCACGAGAACAGGATGTCGCTGGTGAACCAAATGTTCAAGTGTCTCAGAAGGAACGTTATGCAAAATTATATTTATATATGTCCCTGTTCTGTAGTAATCAAGTTCGGAGTCCTTGGAGTCCTCAGAAGACTTTAAAGGGCAAGGATCATTTTCCTTTGTAACGCCAGCTAAAGAGAAATCACCAGCACCAACAATATGGACCTTAGCTCCAAGCTTGACATGATAGATGATATCACAACCTCTGAGATAACCTCTGAGATACAAACGGTTATCCTCATGAGAAACTAGAGAACGATCTACCAGCACATAAGGATGTTCGGACCGCCATGACGAAGGAAGAAATTGTGAATCCAAAAGCTTTTCTCCTAGATCACCAATTTCAGGCATGCTGTAAAAGCCATCTTTGAGACCGGATAAGGAGGATAATTGTGCGTCTTCATATATGTTAGCACGGAACTGATACTCGAGAAGCATTTTGATTACTGGTTTTTTATCTTGATCAACCTTGTCAAGATGTGTAAGAACCCCGATAACCTTTGGAAAGCCGTGAACTTGTAAAAGGTTACGGAACTCAAATGTTTCCATCTCAAACTCATAACTTGCGTCAACCATTAATATCGCTACGTCGGCATACTTTGCAGCATCAATCATGCCATTGATATCATTCGGACACTCCACTAACTGTAGCCGTATCTCTTTACCTGAGGATGTTGTCACTGGGAGGGTTGTGACGAGCCCTTGGTCATCAATCAGATGATTCTCAGTAAATTTCTTTACTAGAGATTGAATCAACAAGGACTTCCCAACACTGCGAGGTCCCTGCACGACAACAATGTAAGGTGCGGGATCATCCACTGAACGAGGAAAATCAAAGTTGGGAGTGTTCTTGTTTAGAGGTCTCTCATCGTCGTACAACCTTTGATCGTCATATATTCTGAAAGCCGGATAATCAACAATCGCCATTTTCGATTTAAAAAGCGTATACCTAACGAACACAAACGATTTTCGATATAACCCTAATAAATTTCCAATTATCTCTCCAAAAATCGTATACCTAGTGAACACAAAAACGAGTTTTGATAAAAACCCTAATCAATTTCCAATTATCTCTCAGAAAAAAAAAAACCTAAAAGAAACCAGTAAACCCTAAGAAAAAACAAAAATTTATAAGTGAATCACCTCTGTAAAGGTTATTAGTATACTATATGGAGTATTAATATATAGAGCTTTTACTGTAGTAGGTTTACTTTTACCGCACCTTGAGAAAGGGTTTACGGTGGCGGCCAATAATTTACCCATTTAGCCACGTGAAATAGCTTGGCTGCCACAAGTTACAACAGTGACGGATACGTCGTAAAGCCGAAAACGAAAGTTTTAACAAACATTTGGGCAATTGGGAGGAATCCCATGTATTGGGAGAACCTAGATGATTTCTATCCTGGAAGGTTCATATGTAAGTCTGCTGATTACGGAGGACAAAGAGATTTTGAGTTTTTACCATTTGGAGGTGGCCGAAGAGGTTGTCCAGGGATTGATATGGGGATGGTAACAGTTGAACTTGCACTTGCAAATCATTTGTACAGATTTGATTGGCAATACCAACAGGGATGAAGAAGCAAGATGTAAACATGGATGAGTTATCTGGTATAGTCACTCATAAGAAAAGTCATCTTTATCTTGTACCTGTCCAGAGTAACAATTTTTAAAACTTTCACGTATTCTGAAAATCAAATTTATGAATCTTGAAATGTACTCTGTTTACCTGTTGTGCAGCTTAAAAGTAGCAGTAGCACCATATTTTATGTCAATTTGGTTATATGAGGAAAGGGAACATAATTAAAATACACAAGAAAGATCATCTTCATCTTGTACCTGTCCAGAGTAACAGTTTTTAAAACTGTTACTGTGGAACAAAAAATTATGAACCTTGAAATGTTTTCTGTTTACCTGTTGTGCAACTTAGAAGTAGCACCATATTTTATATCAACTTGGTTGTATGAGGAAAGGGAACCTAATTAAAATGGGCTTAGTCTTATGGTTATGGTTATAGTAAAAGCGTTGCCTTTTCTCCCGGTTATACTTATCTTTTTCTCCCGGTTGTACTTATCTCTCTAGATAAAAGTAGCAATCGAAGTGGAAGCAACCTTGTGGGGCAGAATGAATCAGTGGTACAAAAGGTTGAATTGGCGATGAATGGTTAGGCGCAGATTCGGATAGTCTCATCATCTAATCAAGTTCATTCAATCTAGCAGTCTAGAAAGTTATTTAGGGTTGCTAGTTGACGTGGAACTAGAAGTATAACCCAAACTAGCACTCCCAAGTGCCTGGCTTGGCAATCTCTGGCTCAAACCTCATGTTGGCAAAAACTCAGCTTCTTTTAAACCTCAATGGTTAAATTAACTAGAACAAATAGGGGACATTTGATTTCTTTAAGCATAAAACACTAATTGCATTGAATTTATTAGTGGTCGAGAAATACAGCTTACAGCCGGAGTACAGTTCGGTTGTATCCGCAACTAGCTAGGAAAAACATACAATAACATTCCAAACACGGCAAGAAAAGGAGAGTACGAATTCACTAGCCAGAGATAGGCAACGCTATATTTGCCGAATCGTCATTCTTAACCTGATCACCGAATTCCTGGACATACTTCACAATGGCTTGAGCCATTGGAACAAGACCCTCAATACTGATTAGTGAGGTGAATTTCTCAGCAAGATGGTCAGGGACCTCATATTCCGTTGTGGATCTGATGATACACGAATTGGGACCAGTACTTATGATTTTGAACTTATCCATGTAATATGTCACACCCATGGCTAGGTACCCTCCTGATAATTGTTGCACCTCCTTCAAACGATGAACATGGTCTATCGTCTTGAACACCTCTTTGTACATTCGCGGCACTGACCCTGAGCAGTAAGACAATCGCATGTTAAGGCTAAGGCATGCAAAAAATATCAATAATATAGATACGAAAGAAATGAGGAATTAATAAGAACATACCAGGAGGAAAGATTATGCGAATGACAGTACCGACACCACCATCTCCACTTATGTAATCGATCTGCTGGAACACTTCCGGAAGTAATTTAACAATGAGCTTAGGGAGATCTTTAGAAGCGTAAACATTCCATATAGACCTGGCTGATAACGGAACATCTATCTCGTTATTTAGTTCATACCTCATTGAATCTCCTT
>JAJJMA010047204.1:0-16792 GCA_023529015.1 Papaver nudicaule | reverse complement strand
GCTATAAGAAAACGATTATGGAAAAAATCTTCAGACCTATTTTTAGGGTTTTCAAGGTCCCTGCTACATTTGGAAACAAACTTTATGCAGGAATCATTGGGAAGGATGGTTTTGGCTAAAAAACAAAAAATATAGTTAGGGATATAGCTAAAAAGAACAAATACGACCTACGCTAAAAACTCGCACGATAAAACCGTTGCAACGTACAGACCTGCATGGCAGACATAGTACACTGCAGTAGCCGCCTTGGACCTCACGGGTTTTTTGTCTTCTGACAGGTCACAACCAGAATGGCTTCGAAATATGACCAGGCTACGAAGTAGCGAGTGGGTTCTTCGAGGCAAGGGACCGGTTCCTCGAGGCAACATTATACCAGATTCTCAACGAGTAAAGGGTTATCACCCGAGGTGGCGGCAAGCACAGTCCAACACAGAGAACCAGTAAACGAAGACGAAGTGCGCATAGAGGACTTAGGCCCAGAGGGAGAAGGATTTCCAGAGGCTAGCGAATTACCCCGACAGCAAGTACAAGAAGAAAATGGAGAAAACGACGAAGATGAAGATGAAATGGTTGTCCCTGACAACGACATACCTTCGCACCAACCAACCGAAGAAAATACGGCGAGAGCTGCACAGTTCAGGAAGTTAATTTTGAAAAACAGAAAGATAAAAAAGCTAAAAAAGCAACTAGGCGAAGCAAATAAAAAGATGGCAGAAAAGAAAGCATCCAACTACAAAGGATGCAGCGAAGGACACTCTCGTCCAAACAATGTAACTCAATCGAAGGAACACTCTGTATCCAAAACATACATTAAGACCAAGGGCGTCAGCAAAGGCCACGGGATCACAGTATCAAGCAAAAGGACTGAACCAGGAGTATATCCGAAGGAAAGCATACAAACACTCAGCGAAGATAACCAAGCGAAGAAGGACGCCGAAGCTAGGGCTCTACAGCAAGTAATGTTAGACCAGATCAAGACACTCCGAGCAGAACTTTTCGACAATAGGATCCAATCAAGCGACAGGATTAAACTCACACAAGCAATGAATGATGTCAATCGCTCACCCCTAAGTCCAGAAATTCTATTGATGGTGATTCCTATAAAATGCACTATGCCCACCTTCACATCAATCTTCGATGGTTCGGGAGACCCGACCGTGCATATTAAAATGTATCTCCGAGTCTTTTTGGCTTACGCTAATAGAGATGAAGTGCTCTGTAAATACTTCCCCTCTAGCTTGAAAGGAGAAGCCCTTGCTTGGTATGACAACCTCACAGCCAGTTCGATCTCGTCCTTCGAGGAACTGTCCAAACTCTTTATATTACACTTCATATACAACAACTCCTCCAAGCCAGGAATGGAGAAATTATTCTGTATCCGGGTACGACCAGGAGAGTCTACCAAGAGTCTGACAAACAGATGGACTGAACAGTGCGTAGAGGTGGGGAACGACGCTACCGAAAAAGACAAAGTACGAGCATTCCTCAATGCCCTTGATAAAAACCATCCTTTATATGATAGGCTCTTCTCCAAGAACCTCGAGACACTACAAGATCTCCGAAAATACCAGAAGGAGCGAATTACCTTGGAAGAGATCAAAGAACAAGCAACCCTGGGAAAGGAAACCATCTTAAAACAGGTCCACTCAATAAACAATTTATCACTCGAAGAGCGAAGTCAAACAATGAATAACCAATCTGGGGATCTGTCGAAGCGAGAAAGACAAGATGATATTGGTCTCTATGGGAACGAAGGCAAATTCGGAGACGGCAAATACCACGACAATAGAAAATACAATGACAACCGAGGAAGCAGCTCTCGAGGAGAATTCGAAGGAAGTAATAGCCAGCAAGGACAAGGAAACAGAAATTTTGGGACAGCTAAGCCATGATTCCCTGCCTTCCACGATAGAAAACTCCCAAAGCTTTGCGTGCCCATTGAGGATGCTCTTCGGACTATCGAGCAATCCGAATTTGCTAGTGAAATAAGATATCCCAGAATCAGGGGTAATCAACCAAAGCACACAAAGAATTCAAGAGACTACTGTCAATTCCTCAAATTTTACGGACATACAACAGAAGATTGCGTTACGGCACAAGACCAAATTTATTTCTTCATAGCCAGGGAAAAATTCAAACACCTCCTGGAGCTACCGAAGCCACCTCCAAATCAGCCACAGCCGAAGGAAGAACCAAAGCATGAAGCCTATGTGATTACAATCGATAGAGACATTCCAAGATTCGGCGCTTGTAATTCCATTGTTCACACAAAAGGCCTCGAGGGAATCCAAACAGACCGAATCCAAAAGAGGGATTTCGAGGGAAAGGAAATACTTAGCGTAGTCATGAAGAGTCATCTAGAAGAATGGCAAAAGCAACTCGTATTCTTTCTGCAGCAGACATCCCCAACGAGGGAAGATCACACAACGACCCTTTGGTCATCACCCTCCAAATGGGAAAAATAGTGATGCCAAGAATACTCGTGGACCCCGGGAGTTCCGTCGATATACTCTTCGGACAAACATATGATAAGATGAAGGGAAAAAAAGCTGCTTTAGTGCCCTCATCGTATAATATATTCGGATTTAACGGAAAACCATCGACACCTCGGGGGGAGCTAATGTTAACAATTCATGCTGGCAGACAAAAGCAGCCAACATTATTTTGTGAAGTCGACATAGACTCTCCCTATAACGCTATCGTGGGAAGGCCGTGGTTGCATAGCATCATGGGGGTAGCCTCAACCTTGCATCAGAAGATCTGGTTTCCAACTCCAAGAGGAATCACGGAGATACCAGGCGACCCATCCGAAGCTCGTACCTGCAATGAAATAGACATTCAGGCCAAAAAAAGGTAGCAAGGAATGCTCGAGGCAAACTAAGCAACCAAGAATCACAGACGAAAGCATAGAAAAATTTATAGCTGAAACAGAAGCAGGAATGGCAAGCATCAGGCAAGACAACAGCAAAAAGGACCAACGTCCCGACAACAGAGAGCAGTTCCTCGTAGCAGCAGGCTGTCTCCAGACTCCGAATGAACAATCAAGCGAGCCTAGCGAAGGAAGGAACATTCATCAAGAACCTTTCTAGGTAGGGCCATTCGTCATAGAAAAGCAACTCGGGAATGACACGTATAGCTTAATTAACCTCGAGGGTCAGAAGTTAAAAACCCCAGTGAAGGGGAAGCATATGAAACACCTCGTCTAGCAAGCAACTTTTTATGTAAGCCGCGCTTGTAAAAAGATTGAATAAATGAAAATCGCACCCTTTGATGCAACTCCTTCTGAAATCAAACTCCAGATCCTGCCAGGGCGTGTAAAAAATCCCACCTGGCTAGGCATAACAGCAAAGGCTTTAACGCCATGAATAAACTGGCAGCGACGCCATATCTCCCCTAGTGCCTCGTCGCAAAATAAAAAGGCTTTAACGCCAAGGCCAAAAAAACGCCAACAATAAAAAGGTTGTAACGCCAAGGCAAAAAACGCCAAAAAATAAAAAGACCTCGAAAACACAGGCACAGAGCTAATGACCATATAAATCGTAAGGGCCCTACGAGCTATATGGCACAGTCCTCTACCCACAAGACATCCCGTTAGCGGTGGGCACCTTGAATCAAGGCTACATAAGCTGATGATACATTCGTGCCCACTACCAAACGACCATGAGGACCTCACTTTCGGAGGCGTCGAGGGGACGATAAATGGGATTAACATCTACCTATAGAGGAAGATGGAACCCTGAGGCAGCTAATTAGCTTTCATTTACGGAAAATGACAAGAGAGTTATGCAGCCAAGGGACCTCCTCCAAATAAAAACAGCCTTGAGGAGGGGCATAAAAGGAAAATAAACAAACGAATCCTTTATATATATATGATCAGTGCAGAACAAGAAAAGCAACAACAAGAAATATGGGTATAAACAAATGGTTCGGAGGAACAAAGCCAAATGAGGCAGAGCAAAATTGCTACTAAACATTCGAAAAGCCTTCGTTAGGCACAAAGGGAGACATCATCAAAAATCTTCATTTCCTCCATAAGATCTTTGTCAACTCGGATATTACCGTCATGCGTCCGAAATCGAAAGTGGTTTGACCTCGAAGGGGTACTGTCCGAAGCAGTCACAGCTTTCTCCTCACTCTCCTCTTCGCTGTATTCCTGAGCAGACTCTTGAAACAGATAGTGACTCTCCTATTCAAAGATAGTACCCGAGGCTCGGCCAGTACACCCATCAGTTCCTTCCTCAATTTCTTCCTCACTTTCCCCTTCGCTATATTCCAAAGAAGGCTTTTGAAATAAGTAATGATTCTCCTTATCTAAGACAGTACCTGGGGCTCGGCCAGCACATTTCTTAGTGGAACCCTCATGACTTCGGGAAACATTATCCACCATACTGACAGTCTTCCCCCCAGCACCCTGTGCAAGATCATTTTTTGAACCGTCGGTACCATCTCTAGGACCCTCCTCGGGACCATGCTCGGATCCGCCTGGACCATCATGGGCACCCTCGGTGTCCTCTCGGCACCACCACCAGGACTCCCTGAATCTCCGCCTTTGGAATCATCATCATCATCATCATCGTCGTCATCATCGCCAGGACCATTCAAAAACTTTTCTAGCAGGCCTCTCCTACGAAGCTTATCCCTAGATAAGGCTACATATACCTCCTGAGGAAGTAAATACTTATCACCAGGAAGTATGGCATCCGAGTCGCGCGCACCAATAGGGCCATAAGTAGGAGGCTCAATACCAATGGTCCTAAAAAGAGAACGACCATGCTTTCGGCAGGCCATTCTAGTAGCAAAGGCAATAGTTAGAGCAGATCGGGAAAGAAGTTCTTCGATAGCTTGACCATTTCTTAGCTGATGATGCACGAGGGCGAAACCAGTCACCATATTCCTTACACTCGCCTGGTATTTAAGACGAAACTCTCGTTCTTCAGACAGTTGCTCAGCGCACTTCGTCACCTCTTCCGAGCGACGCTTGCGTTCAAGCTCAAGTTCTTGAGAAAATCTGTTCATATCGGCAGAGCGACGCTAGCGTTCTTCGGATAGTTCTCGGGTCAGTTGTTTAACCTTGTTTTCAGCCTCCAACTTCCGTTCGGACTGATTCACCAGCTGATTGGAAGCGATATCGTCCCTTGCCGCCACGACATCAGCAACCTGCTTCTGCAAATTGGCTTCGATACCTATGAAACATAAAAATGAAAAACATCAGAATGATAGGACAATCAAACTCACTCAGGGGTACGGCAGAAGCAGAACAAAAGAAAAGATGGGTTAGCTCCCTACTTTCTTTAAATATCATATATTCTGAAACCTCATGTTGATTAGAGAAGCGAGGTACAGAGGCATTCTTCCTAACATCTTCGGAAGTAATTGCCCCACTCTTAGCTAGTTCTATTCGATACTCATCAATAAGACGAGCAAAATAGTCATTCGACTTCTTAGCTGCAGCAAGTTCCAGACATATATCACTACAACTCCTTTCTAGAGTACCATTTTTCGTAACCAAATCATTGTTGACATTCTTCAGCGCTGCCATTTGAACCTTCGAATTTTTGATATTCTCCTCTAACCTTTCAGTCAAGACCCTCCCAGAAGTACTGATTGACCTCTCCAAGCGAGCTTCATCTCGCTCCCGTGTCAAACGATCCACATCTAGTTGGAAAAAATGATTCTCTCGGGCCAGAACCGCATTCTTATTTCTCGCCTCCTCGAGAAGGCGCTCCGCTTGGTCCCCTCTTTTTCTCTCTTTAACAAAAAGACCTTCGGCTTCTTGTCTTTTCGTCCTATAATAATCCACATCTTCTAAAGCTTTGTTCATCTCTTCCAAAAGCCTACCACTATCACTTCGGTAACTCCCGCCACCCGAGGCACTATGAGACGCTTGTCGACCCTCCCGAAGTCGGTCAAGAGCCAATCTGGCCTCTTGGAGTTTTTTCTCGCTCTCTTCCAGCTCGCCTTTTAAGCAAGCAGCAAGTTTGTTCTTAGCATAACGCTGCAAAAAACAAATATATACATAAACGACAAAAGATAAAAAGACTTACATATTAAATTCTTTTTTGCAAGAGCACTGCGAACTTTCTCTTGAGCTAGCTCCTCTTGCATCCGGTAAAACTCTCGTTCAAAATACTCAGCCTCGCCAGCCTGATCAAAGTTATGATCCAAAAGGCCAGAGGCATGATAGTTCACCCTGACCAAAAAGATTGTAGATAAACAGTTAACACAAAGCCCCAACAACATCAACATAAGGGCAAAAAGCATGAAAACACAACTCACCGCTTGAAGAATAGCCAAGCTCTCCTCATAGGACAGGGGTGGACGGCGAAGGTCATAATCGGCCCTGGGACAGTCACCTCCAAAGATATCACCTAACTTCCTGCAGAAATCAGGATCTAAAGGACGCCCCAAGGGATTCGTAGCATAGGCTTCAAAGCGAGTTGAAACTTCAACAGTAAAATCACTAGGATTATGGTTTTCAAAAAGGACTTCTTTAAACCTTTCCGCAGTATATGATTGCCTATATTTACTAGCGTAACTCGGAGCAGGCGGAAACTTCGAACTCTGCGGAAAGCTGGCAACAAGCTCCTTGGAAGAATCCATCTCAACCAGTGAACCATCCCTTCGGGGAACAAGAAGTTCCACGGGAGTGACAATTCTCTCCGACGAAAGAATAGAAGGTTCGGTAACATCAGTTGTGGCAATTACCATCGCTGAGGCAGAAGCACCGATGGTAGCGCTCGGCACAAAGGAACCTGTAAGCACAACGTCCGAAGCAGCACCAGTGGCAGCAGCCGTAGGACCTACTTTAGCCGAGGCAGAGGCACCAATGGTGGTAATAGGCAAAGTAACACAAGGATTCACAGCACCCACTTCTTTGATAACCGTTTCAACTGTCTTTGGTGCTGACACCTCCTTGCCAGCATTCGCTGATTCCATCAGGGGTCTTGTAGCATCTCGACGACGTTTGGGTAGAACTCCCCTAAGAATCTTCTTAAAAACAGAATTTTTCAGCGGCTGAGGAACTTCCTAATTTCCCCCATACTCAAAATCCATCAGATCATTGCTCAGGATGAAGACACTCAAAGACTTTCCCTGCAGACAAGGACCCGTCTTTCTCAGGAAACAAATAGAGGCAAGTATGAATACTCTAAGAAAAGAACTTAAGAAAGTATTTGTTACCTGCTGCATAGTCTCCTCCTCTGTTCGGGAACGCTTTAAGCTTCCCGAAGGCTCCATGGAAATGCCCTTACCCTTCCCTAAGATGAGCGAGATAACCCTCTATCCTCGTCAGAAAAATGAATGGAGAACAAATAATGAGTCCGAAACTCATGCCCTGCATCAAACTCAGTCCGAGGGAAGTACCGACCAGCATCCTTTCAACCTCGAAGCACAGGACCCTCAAGAAGTATAGGCTCCGAGTGCCAATCTTCATCCATGGAATAGTCCAAGGACCCAGGGATGATATTTTCGCTACTTTCCACGGACCGAAAGCTGACCCCCCAAGGAGCAAATTCGTTGTCTAGGGTTAAAAAGGGTTCGTAATGCTTAAAGAAATTCTCAGCAGTAAAATAGAACTTCGCCATAGATCCAGCAGGGAAATTATCTTCGGAGCGAAGAACCCACTGATTGATGAGGAAAATGGAGCTGCAAGTAAGCTGCATCACCCCTCGAGGTTTGGGAAGAGAGCAAAGAATGCGAAGAAACAGAGGATTTGAAGGCTTGTAAAGAGGAGGAAGTAACCCTGCAGACATTTGATGAAATGTCACCAAGAGCCTGTTCTCACCACATTGATACTCCTCAACTAGCTCTGGAGTCAATCTGGAAGAGCTAATGGTTTCAATCTGAAAGCCCTCTTCTTTGAAGCTCGTGCCCTTCATCTTTAGAACAAGGGCGTCAACCTTGGAAGGAGACGACATAGAAACAAAAAACACATAAAGGAAAGACTGATACCGCCGACGACCGGAAGTTGCAGAGGCAGTATGGATCAGAGGACAGGAAGATGGGGAAAGTTCAAAAAGAATCGACTTTATGAATAAATAAGAAGAGTAAAACAAAGGGTCATGAAGGAAAACACGGGAAGAACGCCTGATATGAAGTTACGAATTGGGAGGTTTCTCGGAAAGAAAGCGCCGGTGCCAAGGAAGATGGATACGAAGGGGCTAAAGTGTTTTTAGAGGGAGAGCCGAAACTTAAATAATGAAAGAGGAACCGGCGTTGCCGGTCAGAAGGTAAAAAGCCGCGAAATCCTCGAGAATAGGAAGAACGTGTCGAAAAAACTTACACCTGGCAAGTAGTGGGGTTACATGGAAAAGAAGAGGAGGCAGAAATGGAATTTCCTCACCTCGCATCTCCGATACAAGGAAAGGAAAGAGGCAAACTGTGGAGGGTAAAACCCCTCGGGACACGTGTCAGGGATCTAAGAGGCAAGACCGCACCAAAGGAAGAAGTAGCGAAGCCTCGGACCAAACCCAAGAAAGACAAGTCCAAAGACATTGAGTGAAGGATCAGAAGAAAAGGGATTCGGGCCCTGCCTCGAAGGACCGAAGCCCCAGAACCATCTTCGGAGTACCGCCGAAGGAACCTCCTTACTCGACAAGGACTGACACCACCACGATTGAGTCCCTTGTCTTATTAGCTGTAAACCACCCAAGCTCGGCCTATATAAGGCGAGCTTGGAAAACATTGTAAGGGTTGGAATTTTTGGGCGTAACCTAAGTGGCGAGAGAGGGATTAGGTCTGTATCTCCTCTAGCTCCTTAGGATCATATCCATGTAGTAGCAACACTGAAATACAATCTTTATACATTTAGTCCTTTGATTAATGTCTTTTTACATATCTTCGGTATTGTTCTTGAGGTCTTCGTACCTTGAATCACGTTTAAATAACTGTGTGTGAGTTAGATTTGAGGGTTATGGTAGATGATGTACCTATGAAGATTTTATACTCATACAGCCTTAATCGTTGATTGTTTCCATGTGAATAAACTGACTGGTTTGAGGCAGGATTTAATCGTTTAATGTTCATAAACATGTTCACCGTTTATTTTTTCCTTTCTCAATCGTTTTATGTTGTTGGTTTTGTGAGCCGAATAATGTAGTAGACAAATCTTGATTTTCCTGTGACTCCATAATCGTTGTTTATAAACACTTAATAAAGCCGATTGATATAAATACGAATATATAATCGGTTTATATTTTCACAAATGTCCAACGTTTTGTTTCCTTATGTTTATAATCGGTTTATCTTTGATGTTATTTGAACTGATTGTGTTGTAGGGAAAACATGAAATCCAACACACCACCGGCTAAGGTTAAGGAGGTTCTGAGAAGAAGAGAGCGGATCCTGTTACAGATCCTGCCGCCACACAAGTTAGATTGGCTCCCCGTCGAGAGGGTGGTGCACCTTTGAGGGCGACCAGTCGTAAAGCTGCTGCTAGATAGCTTGATGTCGATCAACCCAACTCTGAAACAACAACACCTGCAGTTGAAGAAACACAAGAACAAGATCCAACTGATACATCTGATGTTCAACAACCAGCGGGTCAAGAATTGGCTGTCTTAGAGGCGGGGGAAGAGCCCGAGAATGAAGCACCTGAACAACCAGTACAACCGCTTCAAATTGTACAGCCCCAACAACCAATACAACAAGATGGTGGACAACAGGGAGCTCAACAAGAGGGTGGACAACAGGGGGCTGAATAAAAGAAGGCTAAGAAACAAATGAGGAGTTACATGCCAACCAAAGAGCAGATGTTTCCCGACGAGGAGCTCGGTGCGCCTTTGGATGATATGGACGTCTTATGGGGCTCTGTGGGTACTTGGGCCAATATCGTCTACAGAACCATCGTAAGTATCTCATTTAGTTCTATTTTTCTTCGTTTATTCATCCAACATAACTCCATTTCATGTTACAAAACATATCAATGTTTTGTAGGACCACGAGGATGCAATACGTCTTCTCAAACACCAATCGGAGGCGGGAAATATGGAAAAATGGTCCTTGGAAAGGGTAGGTGAACGCCCTGAGGATCCTGAAGCTTTGGAGGAGTGGTTAGCTAGCGGTGAATCCTCTCAAGTGGTAGAGATTATCAAGAACTATGGGTTGTATCCTGCCATTGCCAGTATTTGCACCATTGGATATGACAAACCACTTGTTTCTGCCTTCCTTGAGAGGTATTATGCGGAGACAGATTCTATGCACTTCCATTTTGGCGAGAATACCATCACTCCGGATGATGCTCATCAGATTACAGGTCTAAACATTAAAAGGCAAATCAGTTAGGAGCATCGGCTTTACCAAGGACATGGACTTCCTCAAGGACGTGGAAGGCACCCCTACCGTCTCCGCATTCGACAAGGACCTTGACTGGAAGCTTATCCATGCTTTTACCGAAGCCAAATTGGGTTGGGACAAGGCAAAGACCAATAAAGAGATGTTTTCTGGAAAACAAAGGTCGAAGACATTCCAATTGAAACCTCTGAGGGACCAATTCATGGGGACTCTGCGGCTACATGAGGAGGGCAGGTTGGATCCCAAGCTACAAGGTACTTTGGACACAGTGTTCGTAGCCGCATACAAGGTACTTTGGACCTCTGTTTCACCCCACCGGATATGTTTTCTACAATCCGACATGAGTGGCTCGTCAATGTGGTGGTGTACAAAAAGAACCAACCGAAGAGGCGCTCGGATTGGGTGGATTTGATACGGAGAAATGTATGTCCTATTATAATTCAATTGAAATTGTGCACAAACCTCCTTGTACATCCATTGATTGGGACAACAGAGCTCAGCATTTGGTTGAGCTTGATGCTCTTATCTTTCCGAACGATTGGGTCTACCCTGGATATATGGAGTGGTTGAAGAGGACTTCCCATCCTCATGTCATACGCCCTGATAATAGAAAGTTCATTGCTGATCCAAAAGAAGCCGTCGATGTATATGTAAGTATTCGCTTGTGTCCTATTAACTTTAATCATTATATATATGTACTTAGTGTATGTTGTATGATTGAAAACAGAGACCTCGAGTCGGCAAAATGATCAAGGAGTTCCAGACAGAGCTTGTGAAAGGTGGTATAGATAAGAGGGCTGAGAGGATCTTGAAGAAATCTCTTGACCAATTGTTGAACCTGGAGAATAAAAGACGAGGAGACCTGTTTGGACAATCTCAAGAACCACCACCGGAGAGGGAAAAGCGCAAGACAAGGGGGAATGAAGCCACAACAAGCGCTGCTCATGAGGATGCACAAGAACCACGACCCAAACGAGGTCGTGGTGGTGGAAAAGGTCGTGGTGGTGGCGGTGGTGAGGCTACACAAGACGCACCACCAGCTAAAAAGGCTCGAGGTGCTAGTACTAGTGCTCGTGGAGGTCGCGGTGGTGGAAGAGGTCGTGGTCGTGGTTAAACTCATAATAGTTTGAAAACACTTGTTTAACTTATGTTGACTTAAAACTCGTTCGTTATGTTGTTTTAACTTTGGTAATGTCGACTTTAAACTTCGTTGGTATGTTTGTGTAGGATTTTAACTTTGGTTGCTAGTTTATGTGAATGAATGTGGTTTGCGTACTTAGATTTTTGTCAGTTTTTATGGCAGAATCAGTTTACATTGGTGTATACATAGAACAATTGTCTGGCAATTTTACCCCAAAAATTGTCAGAGTACACAATCGTTCTATAATATTGTTTTTCAAAACCGATTATCGACAACATGAAAAACCCATTTTTAAAAATCGATGGTGTTGACATACACCGATTAAGAATGCTCAAGTATCTGAATCTCCTGTTTAACTTTGGTGCACATAATCGTCTTATATGTTCATTAATTTACAACGATTACTTTTACCTACCGGCCAATAATTGTGTATGTGTACACCAATTATATTTTAACTATCGGCCAATAAATGTGTATGTGTACACCGATTTGTCGTTTAAATTTCTGGGCAAATTAACTTTAATCGGCGTATTCTGGTAACAATATATACCGATTGTTCGAGAACTCAAGCATAATCGGCTTATGTTTTCATATATATAGACCGATTCTGCATTGTTCAGATTCAAGATTTTGGTTAAAAACACTTGGGTGATTCTAATGTTTGATAAATTTTAATCTTGTTTTAATGTGAGAATTAAAACTAATTAATCTTGTTTAGACTTTAATCATGTAATTAGCAACTAATTGAGAAAGGGTAAAACAGTCTTGTTTTATAAGGAGTTTTCCGATTTTACTATACAACATCTGCCGGAATTATTTTTTCATGGGGCCAAATACTCTCTCATGGGGCCAAATTTAGGTAGGTTTTTTTTTTTTTCCCTTTGTCTAGTTCGAGATAGTTTTTTATTTGGTGTCATGTCTTCCCATTTTGTCACCATAACCGCATTAGCTAGAGTACTTATAACATAGCTCCAAAAGATGATAATGACTGGGAAAGTCCCAGGAGATTGCCATAACCAAATCTCAACTCTGCAACATATTTTTAAATAGAGAAAATGGCAACAGTGTCAACTGTTACCAACTATTAACGTTAGCTGTTCAACTCTTTTTGAAAGACAACCCTATGTTAGTTCCGACTTTATGGGCGATCCAATCAGCGATTCAACCAGACTAACTAACCCTAGCTAACTCCTCTAACTACTCTAGTTTACCCATAACCCGTTACATCTTAGTTTATCCGATTACAACCCAGAATTTTTTGAGAAACCTAGGTTTTTTCTTCTTCTTCTTCGTTCACCTAGGTTCCCTTTTGGTTTTCATTACCAGAGACGGGTTTCTTTTTACATTCGTTATTTTCCATTAGGGTTGAACACAACAGAAAGGGGAGGGAGAGAGGTGAGAAAAATCCAAGAGTTAGGGTTTCTGGTCCATAGAAGATTTACTGGTTCTATATGTAGAATCACGAAGGAATATGAACTCAAATCGAAGATAACTAAATTGAAGCCCTAATTTCAGTTGACGGGAAAAGTTGCAGAAAATCAAATCGAGCATCAAATGGGTCTTCTAAGAGAGTAAGTATTGTGAACCCATGGTTTATTTTTCATAGTTTTGATTATCTTACATGTTTAATTGTCATGATTTGATAGTTTGAGTTAAAAAATAAATTTAGGGTTCTTAGAAATTGGGGGGTTTCTGCAGTTTGGTGAAATTAGGGTTATTGTGAACTTTTGGGGTAGCAGAAAGTTTATGGCAGGGGTGAAATTGAGGGATTTCTAATTTTGGGTTAACAACTTGGTACCATGACTTGTGCTAATATTGTTGTTTTTGGGTTAGACTAAGATTATTGTGAATTGTTATGTGTATAGAATCATGTTTTGATTTAGATATCAATAAAGCTATTCCTATACAGTTGTTGAGTAATACTTCTTTTATGCTATAAATGTTAACATTTGCGAGTAAGAGTATTATACCAAGAATAGATGATTTCATGCTCATAATCCTTTATGAAAGTGTCCATAAGTGTAATGACTGTCCATGAGTAGTAAGCTGAATGCCTATTAATTCTTGAGAAACCTCCTAGGTTAAACACACAGAAATCAAAAGAAAAAAATGGTTTCTTCAATGATTTCCTGTGCTGCTGCAGTCGCCTCCGTAAGGAGGAGCTCCACTCCCGCTCAAGCTAGCATGGTTGCACCATTCAGCGGTTTGAAGTCCGTGGCTGCATTCCCAGTTACCCGCAAATCAAACGACATCACCTATGTTGCCAGTACAACGGTGCAAGAGTTAAATGCATGCAGGTATATATCATTATAGCTCATTCTCTGTAAGGATATATTTATGGTTCTCATCTATTATTTGCATACTAGATTATTAATTAAAATTTCGTATGGGTATAAGTGTGGCCACCAACTGGTTTGATGAAGTTTGAGACCCTCTCATAGCTTCCCCCATTGACCACCGAGCAATTGGCAAAGGAAGTCGACTACCTTCTCAAGAACAACTGGGCTCCCTGCCTGGAGTTCGACGCCGTACGTACTAACTCCTTAGGATTAATAGCACGAATTTTATGTTTTATGAAACCCGAATTTGCTTTTTCTTAATGGTTAAATAGTTTCCAGAGAAATTTATTCCCGTGTTAATTTTGTGAAATACTACAGAGAGGATTCGTCTACAGAGAGCACAACAGCTCCCCTGGATATTATGATGGTCGATATTTCAGACCAAGACATGCCGAAGTAACTGATGTGGATAATGTTGCATTGGGATTGTTAATAGAACCTGGGCAGAGGTAAGCCTTAAGCCTTTTTCCAGCTTGTTTAGTTTTTCATTGGTAGCGTTGCTCACATGTGTAGCTAGGGAAATAGGTACGGGAAGGTGACACCCAAGGATTGATACTGAAAGTCTATGAATACGATCAAAGATTTCATCATCATGTTTTGTCTATGAATACTAATGTGGCTCGGGTTTTAGTGAGATTTAATATACTCAGTTAAGCTTGTACTACAATATGCTGAAAGGAAGTGTTAATTTTGTGCTACGATTTGATGGAAGGTAAGGTTTATTTTGTACTATAATGTGCTGAAAGGTAGGTTTATTATTGAAATTTTGGGACTCTTCTTTCTTTTCTTTTGTGTTTCATATTTTCTTTTCTTTTGTGTTTCATGGTGCTGCAGGTTTCATGGGGTTTATGTATGATGAGTCTTCAATGGTCGGAAGTTGACCGAATTGGTTAAGATGCTGCGGAAGAGATCATTTTATATCTAAAGTAGTGAGATTTTACATACCCAATTAATTTGGTATTACATTGTGATGAAATGCGATGTTAATTTTGTGCTACAATGTGCTGAAAGGCAGAATTAATTTTGTGCTACAATGTGCTGAAAGGCAGAATTAATGTTGTGCTACAATGTGCTGAGATCATTTTATATATAAAGTAGTGAGATTTTATATACACAATTAATTTGAGACTACATTGCGCTGGAACACAATGTTAATTTTGTACTACGATGTTCTTAAAAGCTATGTTAATTTTGTGCTACAATATAATGAAAGGCAGGATTAATTTTGTACTACACTATGCTACAATCGGGTTACAACCAATCGGGTTACAAACAACCCATTTCCTAAAACCCGACCCTAACTCACAAACTAACCTGTGTGGTTAACTCTAAAAGGCGAGTCGACTCGCCGATTCAACTAGAAAAATCGGAACTAACATGGAGTGACATTTTCAAAAGAGTTGAATAAAAAATTTCTTTAGTTGGTAATAGTTGACACTGTTGCCATTTTCTCTTTAAATACATTGAAATGTCGCTGGAGCTTGGATATTATTATGCGTGTCAGTAGAATATGAGAAGGCTAGCTATTTCGAAAACACTTTATGCGGCCCGGAATAGTGCCTGTCCGAAAACGGACCATGATGTGGCACCATCAAGGTCCGTTGGATTAGCACACAAAACCCCCCTGCTAATCCTACGGACCTTGATGGTGCCACATCATGGTCCGTTTTCGGGCACCCTATTTTGGGCCGCCTGTAGCAGCTCCGTAGCTATTTGCATGAGCAACACATGTTGCCCCCGTTTAACAATAGTCCTCCTCCTCCCAACTACTAGTACTTGTCTTAGGGATTCAAAACCAGGCATCATTGAGTCTGACTTAAAATTATTGGAGCAATTTTTTTTCCGGCCATATTCGATAGCTGACTATCAATTACTGAGCAGTGTTAATTCATACTTGGCAGCTCCATTAACACTATTTGATAGCTGATGGAGCTACCGAATGTGAGTTGTTCTAATATTGAAAAGTCAGCCCAACGACACAAGGGTTCAAAACGGTGTTCTACTAATCAATGATTCAATTCCATGCGTGGGCTTTCATGCTTGCGCCACAACATTTTATTTTCAGAAATGATATACACCCCACGGGTTACACACACAGAAAAAGTGTGAGAGAGAGCAGCGGGCCCCACCAACCCGCCACCCATGGAAAATAGGGGGTTGGGTTTTGCGGGTTAGTGGGGCCCCACCAGTCTCCCAGGTATTTTCTTCCAACAATTCTACGTTGACAACACCAAATCCCATGTGTGATACCGTGGATGCATCCAACAGTTTGGGTGTTATATCAGATATGATGTGTAGGCCCCACCAATTGAGATTTGCAGGGGGCCTAGTGTTAATGTGTCACACTGTATTTCACACGGTATCACGGTACATATAGAATTATTGATTTTCTTCTCGTGGTCTGATAAGCCCTCATTTGATTTCATCAGCACTTCCCTTCCATTTTCGAGCCTTATGCACGTCTTATACTATTATAATCCTTGTTTATCTTTCTTTTCTCTAAATCGGATATTCATTTTGTTCTCCTCCCATTTTGTCACCACTCACATTACTTGTACAGATAATGATCCTAGGAAAGTCGCAACAGATTTCCTTAACGAAAATTAAATCCATCAACGATCTACCTCATACTCTATAATAAATATCCAATTTTGAGAGCAATTCGGTACAGACCCGAGTCGGATATCAGAACCAGCCGGGAGTTCACCGGTTTGAATCAGTAATATTTTCCTTGAGCTAACCTTTGGGCGATTGGAGGAGTTAAAAATTCTGTTAGAGTCAATCTCTATCTTCAACTGGAATAAGTTAACCGGTTTGAATCAGTAATTTTTTCTCATTCAGTTGAATAGTAGGTAATATTACTAAATCAAGTCAACTCATCACTTAATCTTCTTATTACTTATACCACCATTAAAAACTTCATTCAGATTCATCATCCACAAAACAAAAAATGTCTTCATCATGTTCATTAATTCTCCTTCTCATCTTATGTTCTTTCATAAACTTCTCATCATCATCATCA
>JAJJMA010047180.1:0-11310 GCA_023529015.1 Papaver nudicaule | reverse complement strand
TGCGTGTGATAAATGCATCCTTGGCCCATGCCCTTGTTTTGTTTCGTGCATTTAGGAGACGAAGTATCTAGAAAGGGTTTTGGTCAAAGGAATTGTCTTTTCGATTTTCGTGTAAATAATAAATGCACCTCGGAATGTTGTTCCTGGGGGACGTATATATATATGTGTTTTTCATTTATCCTTCATTCTGTTCTCTTGTGCTTATTGTGTGTTTCTCTCTCTCTTCTCTTCTTTTTTTTTGCAACCCATTTCAAAATGTCATTTCGACTACGCGGATATTTTGTGTCCTTGTCCTCGGCGCCATCGATGTCTACCCCTTTGGACTTAGAACAAGAAGTCGAGCGACTGGAATCAGTCAAGTTGGAGATGGAGATGATAGTGATGCAGAGGCGAGCTCACTATGAGGCGTTTGAAAAGCTTTGGAACGAGCACCATGCTGAGTGGGAAGCCGCTTGTGCTGCTGGCCATGCTCCTGGTGTTCAGTTTGGCTCGCATAATGAGGCTGGGCTTCGTAGACGAATGGATCGTACTCATGATCGTCGTACTAACGCCCTTAGTGGCCTCTTGGAGGCCGAACGTTTTGTCAAGGATATTGACGCTGAAATTGAACGGTGTGAGCGCGCCCTGGCTGCTGGCGCGGTCATGCCATTAGTCTGAATCCTTTCCTTCTGTAGATGCCGTATGGCTTTTCTTTGAATTTAATGCAAACGTTTCCTTATTTCGACACATGTCATTCATGCCAAGGGCAATCCTCTCATTAAATGTACTAAGTTTTGCTGATATAAAAAGGGGGTCTTCCATTGTCTATATATATTTTTTTTATCCTTCAACCATCATATATTTTTTTTGATCAGTCGTGATGGCATCTCTTGATGGTTTGTGGGTATTAGCCCTCCCTGCTACTCCTGGTGCATTAGAGCGTGCAGATATGGAGAAAGAAGTGAAGCGCTTACGTAGTATCCTCTTGGACACTAAGCATTTACTTGAATCGCATGAACGGCGATGTGAAAGCATTCGCAACGCTTTGTCGGAGCAATGCGAGACCATGGAACTGATTCGGCACGCAGGCGCGGATTCGATTTTACGAGGCAAGGCGCGTCGTCGCTATAATGAGCTCGTGCAACAACTTTCTAAAGAAGAGGATTATGCTGGTTATGCGCGGGATTCTGTCGATTTTGTCTCACAGCGCGTTGCTGAATGTGAAACCGAGCTAGCTGAGCTGGTTAATGTTTAAAATATGTTGTAATGCCTTTTCACAATTTGCGAAAACGCGCTTTCTTGTAGTTGGCTGATTTTCTTTTAGTTGGTTTTTTCTCCATGTTTGTTTAGAGAGGCGAGTTTTGCTACGTACGCCTTTGTTTGTGTTAATGATTTTTTGAAAAAGCTTCTTGTTTATATCCTTTATGGGCTAAATTTATTTTACTGGTGAGGCGCGCGTTGAGCGTTTCTCCGAGTGTGTTTTTATTTATTTGCCTCGTGGGCTAAATCTATTTTACTGGTAGGGCGCGTGTTAAGCGATCCAGTATTTTTCGTTTGTGCCTCATGGGCTAAATCTTTTATACTGGTAGGGCGCGTGTTAGGTGACCCTCCGAGTATATTTTGTCTGTGCCTTGTGGGCTAAATCTCTTTTACTGGTAGGGCGCGTGTTAGGTGACCCTCCGAATATGTTTCTGCAGTTTGATAGCGGTGTGTTAATCAGTTGGTATAACGCCTGTCTTAGAGTGGCCGCGTATCAGGCGTAATACCACCGAGCGTGTTCCAAAATAGGAAGCGTGTTCAGTGCGCTCCTGAGGCAGCGTGTTCAGTGCGCTCCTTATGGGTTTTCGGTGCCCAACCGACCAGGGTGCTCAGTGCCCTTTAAAGTCGATTTTGTTGTAAAAGGAGGCGTGTTCAATGCGCTCCTGAAGTGATTATGTTTATCATACCCTTTGGGTTTTCGGTGCCCACAAATAATTGATCTTAAAAGAACGAGCATATATTTCTCTTGCTTTTTCTTAATGGTTTACATTAAAGAAAATAACTAAATAAAGGTAGGAGTTATTACCAATTTCCTCTGCCCCTATCTTCTTATGCATAGTATAATTTAATCCATTTGCCATTAATCGGGGTATCAATCTCCTCACCGTTTACGCGGTTAAGATAGTAGTAGCCGCTTTCTGCAACTTTCCGCACAATATAAGGTCCGCGCCAATTTGCTGCAAATTTCCCCGCTTTGGCTTTCCTTTGTACGTGCTTCGCGATTTTTAGTACGATATCCCCGACTTCAAAGGAGCGTGGTATCACCTTTTTGTTATAATGCCGCGCCTTTGTAGCTCTGTAAGTTTCAGCAAAATTTTCTGCCCTTGCCCTTTTTTCAGCAAGCGCATCGAGATGTGCGATTCTGCCTACATCATCCGGTTCTGCGCGACTAGCCACCGCTACTCTGGCTGAGGGCACCGCTACTTCCGCTGGTAGAACGGCATCCTCTCCATATACTAAGGAGTAAGGAGACACCCCTGTTGAACTTCGCCTGGAGATCCTATAGGCCCACAGCGCTAGAGGCAGTTGCTCATGCCAGCTTCTGTGATGGTCATGGACGGTTTTGCTCAGGATCCTAAGTAATGTCTTGTTGGTGGATTCCGCCAATCCGTTCCCTTGTGGGTAATACTCAGTCGATGCATGTTGCTTGATGCGATATTTGGCCAATAGGTCTGCCACCTTTTGGTTGATAAATGAAGTACCGTTGTCTGAGCGGATGATCATTGGCGCGCCGAAACGACAGATGATGTATTCCTTGATAAATGCAGCGACAGTTTCTCCTTCATAATTCCGTAGAGGCGCTGCTTCTACCCATTTAGTTGAGTACTCCGTGGCCGTAATTATGTACTTGTGCCTCCCTGAAGATAGAGGGCTTATAGGACCAATCAAGTCTAAACCCCAGCTGTGGAAAGGCCACGGGGCGACTATACTGTGCAATCCCTTGTGTGGCGCTTGGATGACATTCCCGTGGAGTTGGCAGATCTCACATTTCCTTACAAAATCTGCTGTGTCCGCCTCCATGGTTGGCCAGTAATATCCCCCATCATGAACATGTATAAATAACTTGCGCTTTCCTTGGTGTTCCATTTCATGTGCTTTGGTCATTACTGTTCGCGCTTCTTCATTGCTTAGACATCTTAAGGCGTCGTTGTTGAAACTTCGTCGGTACAACACCCCTTCGTTGATGAAGAAACGCGCTGCCTTCTTTTTTATCACTGAGGCTTCTACTTCATCTCCCGGGAGCGATCCGTTCTTTAAATAATTTAAGTACGGCTGCCTCCAGTCCAACTCTTCGACTGTGCAAATTTCCGACGGCTGGGGTGGTGATTGGCACTCCGCGCAATTGTTCTGCAAGGTCGCAGCTTGTGTTGCCATCTCGGGCCAGTAATACCCTTTCCTTTGTATCCTTCTGTATAGCGGAACCACTCCTGAGTGTCCACAGGTTTCTCGATGGACTTTGTCCAAGAGACCCGTCGCTTCTTGACTCCCTATGCATCGCGCTAAAGCCCCACCTGCCATTCGGTAGTATAGCAGCCCTTTGATGACCACGAAAGACTTCAGCTTTTTAAACAACATAGACCTTTCTTCTTTTGCCTTGCCGAGCTCTCTCATGACACCTTTCCTCCAGTCGTTTTCCTCTTCAAATTTCATCTCTCGTAGCCATGTGCTAGGCAGCTCTTGCCTGTGCACTGTGATTGATCCTTCATCTTTGCCATTCAAATTGATCTTTGCCGCGAGTGTAGCCAAGGCATCTGCGTGTCTGTTCATGGCTCTTCCGGTGTGCCCCAGTTCTATCTGGACGAACTTGGCCATCTGCTCCTGTGCCTCGGCGCGATAGGGCGCCAGTCGCTCTTCTTTGACTTGGAATTCTCCCCCCGCTTGACTTGTAACTAGCTTTGAGTCACCATGTACGTGAAGTCGTTGGAGTTTCATCCGCTCCGCTAACTTGAGCCCAATTAGGAATGCCTCGTACTCAGCCATGTTGTTGCTACAAGCGAAATCTAGTTTGAAAGCAAACGATAGTAGCTCCGTTTCAGGTGTTTCGAATACGATGCCTGCTCCCCCGTATGTTCCATATGACGACCCATCAAAATACATGTCCCACATGCTTTCTTCTTCTAGCTCTGCTACCTCCCCAGGGATGTCTTCATGAATATCCGCCTCATCACTTCCTGGGAACGCGGCTAACAAATCTGCGATTGCTTGACCCCTGACGCCTCGTGGTCTCTGGTAGTGCAACCCGAATTCCGATAGTTGAAGGGACCATCGCGCAGTTCGCCCAGTTAAGTATGGACGTTCCGCTAGATAAACCATGGGGTTTGCCGCGGCAACCACCACCGTTTGGTGTGCTAACAGGTATGGTCTTAGCTTTTGCGCTGCGTAGATGAGGGCCAGGCATGCTTGCTCTATGCGAGGGTATCTCACCTCGGCCTTCTTCAGTAAACGACTTACGTAGTATATAGGAAAAAGTTGGTCATTTCCCAAATCCTGTGCGAGTAGCGCTCCTATCGCTTCGGTCGTGTATGCTAAGTAGAGATGTAGCCGCTCGCCTGGTATCGGGGGTCGGAGAACTCGTGGGCAAGTTAGGCATCGCTTGATGTTATCGAAAGCGATCCGCTGGGCATCCCCCCATTGGAACGTAGACCCTTTCCTCAGGAGCGGGGTGAAAGCGGCCATCATCTGGGCGAGACCTGGTATGAATCGCCTAATATATGATATTTTCCCTAGAAAACTCTGAAGCTCTTGTGTGTTGGAAGGGCTGTCCATGCTAAGGATCGCTTGTGCCTTCCCTGGATCCACTTGAATCCCCGTGCTGGTAACGACGAAACCCAAGAACTTGCCCGATGTAACCCCAAAAGCGCATTTTAAAGGGTTCATCTTAAGCTTGTACTGTCTGCAGCGCTCGAAAACCGTTCGTAGATGGTCGATATGGTCTTCCCTCTTTCGAGATTTAACCACGATGTCGTCGACATATACCTCTACTTGTCTGTGGATTAAGTCATGAAAGATCGAAACCATGGCGCGTTGATAGGTGGCCCCCGCGTTCTTTAACCCGAAAGGCATTACCACATAGTAAAAACATCCAAATGGTGTCTGGAACGCTGTCTTGTGCGCATCCACAGTGTTCATCCTAATCTGATTGTAACCACTATACCCGTCCATAAACGAAAACATTTGATGGTTACTAGTCGCGTCTACTAGCATGTCGATGTTTGGTACGGGAAACTCGTCTTTCGGACAGGCTCTGTTCAAATCTCTGTAGTCCACGCAGCAACGAATTTTTCCATTTTTCTTTATTACCGGCACAATGTTAGCTAGCCACGGCGCGTTTTTTATTGGTTTGATGAATTTTGCTTCCGCTAGTCGCTCAATCTCTTCCTTTATCGCTAGCGCCACATCTTTGTGAAATACGCGGTTCCTTTGTTGTACAGGGCGCGCGTAGGGTAGAACATCCAGAGAGTGTGAGACCAATTCCGCATCCAATCCTGGCATCTCGCTGTATGTGTAGGCGAAGACATCCCTATATTCTTTTAATAGCTCAATCATTTTTCTCCGTTCTTCCTTCCCAAGTGACGCGCTGATTTTAATCAACTTTTCTTCTTCATCGCCAATATTAACTTCTTCTATTTCGTCCAATGATGGTATTTCTGTGGGCTCTTCCACTGGTAATGACCCCGCCGTTACTTCTTCTTCCTTATTAGGAGATGATGCCATCTGGCTTGTAGATGCTTCACACAATTGCTCGGATGGCAACACCTCCGCTGATTGCTATGATGTGTCCTCCGTTTTTAGTGGTGAAACGATGGAAGCGAGGCTCTGGTCCTGTCTTTGATCTCTTGGTCCCTGCCGGTACCACCAATCTTTCAGCGCTAAATACAAATGCTTTTTCTTCAACCTTCCTTTTTTCTTTGGGTATCTCCAGACGAGTGGGGTCAAAGACTGAGACTTTACTGTCCTCTTCCCACTTTGGTAGAGGAATCGTTCGAGACAAGCCTATTACAGCCGCTCCTTCCTGTCCTGTCGGTTGATAAAAAACTGCTTCCGCCATGTATGCTTCCTCGGGTCCAAAAGGGTTACTTGTGGCTGGCACCCTGTATTCTCTTCCTCCGATGCTAGTCTTGATGCATTGGTGATAGGTAGACGCCACAACATGATGGTCGCGTATCCATCCGCGCCCTAGAAGCAAATGAAACGAAGTGTGATCGTCTAACACATGGAAGGGCACTGATGCTTTAATCGGCCCAATGGTCATAGCGAGGCATATCACCCCGATTGATTCTTGAGTATGCCCTCCAAAACCGCGCACCACTGTTTTCCGTTCTCTGATCTCCTCCCTCGGTATCCCTAGTAAATCCAAGGTGTGCACAGAAACAAGGTTTAATGACGCTCCTCCGTCGATGAATACTCTCCTCAGCTGCTGCTTGTTGACCGTTGCAGTGAGGTATAAGGGACGCAAGTGTTCCCCAGGAATGCAGATATCGCTGTCGTCAAAAGTGATCCTTCCTCTTGATAGCGCCTGGTGACCCGCTGCTATAGCGGCGATTGCCTGAGATGCCTCCCTGACTTGGTCTTCGCTGAAGCCAAGGGAATCGAAGAATTATTGCGCGATGATGGTCTTGGAAAACTGGAAAGCAACAGCGTGTGTCCCTTCAAAGCCTTGTTGCCCATTGGACAGCTCACACACCTCTTCCTTGGAATCCTCCCATGCTGCCCATCCCTCGTCTCTAGGGTCATGGGAAATCATCATGGCGTGATGTTTAGGCAATGGATCTTTGTCAATTTGTTGTCGCCCGAGGTCTATCTCCCCGGCTCTCTCTTTTCTCCAAAATGCGTTTCGCACACCGTAACAGTTGAGGGTCGAGTGATTTACCCTTCTATGATAGTAACAGTATCGTTCATGCGCCTTGTTCACGGTATTTATATCCACGACAGCAGGCGGCAAGTTGATTTCACCATTAGCGGCCCATTGATCGACGAGATTTTCAATTTGCTCCTTGGTGCAAGGTATGGGCGCTGGAATAGGGCGCTGAGAATTATTTCCTCCTCGTGTCCCTTGTGGTGCGGCACCTTGGTATGGCTGGAAAGGCGCTTGTCGCTTATTTCCCGGAACAGGTCCACTGCTAGTAACAGCCGCACTTAGTGAGTTAACGGAATTGTACCACGTCTGCTCCACCTTCGCCTGCTGAAAGATTCCAAGGCAATCTGACAGTCGTGCTGTAGCCTCCTCTAACTCCACGAAGGTTTGAAATTGAAAGTTGGATAAAGCGAAACGCAGGGTGGCAGTCATCTTTCCCACGCAAATCTCAACCAGCCTGTCCTCTGGCACCTCTTCACTTAATTGGAGCGCGTGACTCCGGAACCTCGTGATGTACTTCAAAGGATCTTCATCAACCCCCATTGTTGTTCGTGCTAAGTCGACCGATGTCACTCGCCGTTTTGCAGAGAAGAACTTCTTGAGAAACAGACGCGCCATTTCCTCCCATGTCGCTATGCTTCCTGGTTTTAGGTTGTCGTACCATGTGTATGCAACGTCAGACAGCGATTTCGAGAATTCTTTCAAACATAGATTTCCATCTTTTGCATGCTGGTTCATTGCCGAAAGGAAGCGGCCCAAGTGCTCTCGTGCATTTCCTTGCCCCGTGTATACTTTGAATTTTGGTGATGTATAATCGCGCGGGAACTTGTAGGCGACCACTTCTTTCGTGTAAGGGGGGTCTAGGGAACTGTACCCGTGATCTTGCTTGGCTACTCGGTAATGCTCCTCGATGTACCTAGCTAGGTCTTCCTCTGAGATCCTCCCAGTTAGCGCACTAAAACCTTCCTCCTCTTGTTGAAAGTTCCTGGTGGGCGCGAGCTTTCCTTTTCCGGCAGTTATTCCGGCAAATTCTGGCTCTCCAATAACTCCGGCGATCGGTCCGGCATCTTTTTGTGCAGACGCGCCCTCCTTTTGCTTGATTAATGACATTAATTGCTGTTGCTTCTTCGCCTGTGTCGCAAATTCCTGCCGCATCTCCTCCAGGCTCGTGTCTCTTGCGTTACTGTCAACAAATGGCGCAACTCCTTCACCCTCCTGAGTCGGCTCCACTAGCGCGTCCACGATTCCTATCGATACCTTTTCAATCCTTTGCGCGTCATCCGCGTCACTATCCGCCGGCTCGTGCTCTATAAAAACGAAGTCCTCGTTTGGAATGGGGACTCGCTCTGCTTTTCTTTGGGGCGCGCTCATTGCTTCTAGCGCTGATTGCATTCCGCTGGACTCGAAATCAGTCTCCGTCTGTGGTCGCCAAATGTGAATAGGGTAATATTCTCAATCCGATCCGAGTCTCAGAGGTAGCACCGATCTAACTCATTTCTCCCTTTCTCTCTTGTAATGTGTGGTCTTATCTTTCTCTCTCCAAAAAGTCCTCCTTTTGTAATCCCCCCTAGAGTCCTATTTATAGAGACTCCCTTTTACCCCTAGGTGGCCAGATCCCCTTTTGGCCACTTATTAACATAATTGCCACTCCTTGTTTCTTGATTACCCAAAGCATCTAGGCCCAAGCCCAACTGACTAGTTCTAATTAGGTATGTATCAAGCCCGTTAGGTATTAATAAACTTGGGTCATCCACAATCACCGGTAGTTCTTCCTTGTCACCTAGATACACATATTTAATGTGATCCGGTAGTGGCTTCAATTCAAGAATAGGTGCCTGCAAAACAGATGGTAAAAGTTTCTCATTAGCACGGGGTAAGGAAATATAAGAAACATTTTTCCTTGGTGAAAGTTCTTGTAATGAGTTAAGAAAGCCTATAGCTTCTTTTAGCTCATCACTAACTTCCACATCGCCTTTTATATCTCGACGAATTCCATACTCTAAACTCTCCGTTATGGCCTTCTCTAGTGCATCATCACCTTCCAACTCAAACATTTGTTGAGTTAAAGAATCAACAATATCAATCGAAAAACAGGAATGTACATCGCTGGGATGCTTCATTGCATCAAAGACATTGAAGTGAATGGTTTCACCATTAAATTTCATTGTCAAGGTGCCTTCATCAACATCAATTATGGTCTTGGCAGTTTTCATGAATGTTCTTCCCAACAATAATGGTGTAGACGAGGGTGAATCGTCTTCATCCATGTCAAGAACATAAAAATCTGCAGGAAATACGAAGTCATTTACCTGCACCAAAACATTGTCTACAAACCCTTTCGGGTAAGTGTAAGACCTATCAGCAAGTTGTATAATAACACTTGTCTCTTGAAGAGGGCCAAGATCCAAAGATTCATAAATGGAAGCGGGCATTACATTAATGGAAGCTCCTAAGTCTAGTAAAGCACGCTCAAACCTGGTTTTACCAATGGTGCAAGGTATAGTAAAGCTACCAGGGTCCTTGCACTTTGGTGGAAGTTTCCTTTGAAGAACCGCGGAGGCGCATTCCCCCACACTTAAAACTTCATTCCCCACAAGCTTGTGCCTGTTTGTGCAAAGATCTTTGAAAAACTTTGCAAAACGTGGAACTTGCTTAATCATTTCCATGATGGGTACGTCCACATGAACCTTCTTGAAGATCTCCCAAATTGCTTTGTCTTGCATCTCCTTCTTTGACTTTGCAAACCTGCTAGGAAAAGGTGGAGGAGTTGTGTGAGTAGAAATAAGAGGTTTAGGGTTGGAATTTGTTAGCACATCGGCCTTTTTAGGGGCTGAATTGTCCTTGTCCTCTTCATTATCCGGCTCTAAGACAGATTCGGGTACTTGTTGCTCCCGTTCCGGTTGTTCGAGTTGCTTCCCACTTCTCAATGTCACAGCATTGACATTCTCTTTGGGGTTCACCAATGGTTGAGAAGGAAGTTTTCCCGCTGCTTGTGCTTTCAACAAGTTCACATCGTTGGCTAGTTGACTAACTTGATTTTGCACATCTTTCATTGCCATTTCTGATTTCTGCCTATCTTGTGCCAATGTATTAAGAATAAGGTTCAACTTATCATCCACACTTGAGCCTTGAGGTTCTTGTGGTGGTTTTTGAAAGAATTGAGAACCACCATGTTGATTGTATGAAGGATTTTGCACCGCAGATTGCTTGTTGGCATAGCTGAAATTAGGATGATCTCTCCAACCCGGATTATACGTATTCGAGTAAGGATCATACCTTGGACGTTGCTGATTTTGGTACATGGCATTTGCTTGTTCCGTTGTCCCATCATGTGATGGAAGAATAACCGACGCCATTTGTTGTATCATCTTCTCCATGTTGTTCATCCTTTGGTCCGTGTGTGAAGAGTCACTAACCTCGTTAACCTTTCTTACCATTTGATCACCTCTAGTGTAGAATTGCTGCGTGTTTGCAGCCATGCTCTCAATCAAACTTGTAGCCTCTTGAATGGTTTTGTTGGTTAGTGCACCACCACTTGCCGCATCAACCAAATGTCTCTCACTTGGAAGTAATCCCTCATAGAAGTATTGAATGATGAGTTGCTCGCTAACTTGGTGATGTGGACAGCTATCTAACAACTTCTTGTAGCGTTCCCAATACTCATAGAGTGTCTCTCCCGTCATCTGCCGAACACCACATATCTCCTTACGAATCAGCGTTGTCTTTGATGCTGGAAAGTACTTCTCTAAAAATGCCTTCTTCATCGCCGCCCAAGTTGGAATGTTTCCAGGGGGAAGATAGTACAACCATTCTTCCGCAGCACCGGCTAAGGAAAATGGGAAAGCTGTCAACATAACTTGATCGGTCTCCGCAGCCACTTGCTTTAAGCTAATCACAATACGATGAAACGATTGTAAATGGCGGTTGGGGTCGTCTCCTGCTAACCCATTGAATTTGGGCAACAAGTGAACCAATTGCGGCTTCAACTCAATGGAACCATCCAGCCGTACACAAAAGGGTTGCTCGTCCAAGTTTGGTGATGTAAGCTCCTTGAGTGTCTTTGCGGGTGGGGGAGGTGGAGGTTGTGGAGGTTGAAGCGGGTTGCCATGTTCATCCATCTCTTCTTTCTGTTCCGAGTCTGTTTCACTTGACGAAGAACTAGGAGGAAGTGGAGTGTTCACAGCAAGAATGAATTCTTGTGAGTCTTTAAGAACTTTACCGGAGCGAGTAGTTATTCCGATTAAGCCTCTTTGAGTAGCCAGAGAATAGTACCTGAAATAATATTTTTTGAGAGTTTAATTAGAATATAAAATTGAAACGAAAAGCAAGAATAAAAGAAAAAATAACAACTTAAAACTACCACTGCCTCCCCGGCAGCGGCGCCAATTTTGATGAGGTTGTCAATCTATCAATAATATTTCTCAACTATTACACGA
>JAJJMA010047170.1:0-11907 GCA_023529015.1 Papaver nudicaule | reverse complement strand
ACGCCACACGTTCGCTAGCATGCATCAGTTACTCCACGTGTCTTCCATGCGTAGCTTCACTTTACGACTGGTAACCGTTTTCGCCCATTACTTCCATTACTCCACCATAACGCATAACCGTTATCGCCGGTTACCCTTCCCTAAACTCATATAAATACTCGGCTCCACATCTGCTTCCTTCTTTACGAGTTTTTTCTCAAAACCCTAATCTTTCTGCTGCTGCATTCAAAACTTTTCATCTTCTTTCTTTTCCCTCTCCATCTTAAGATTTCCTTTACTGCTGTTTCTTCTTTCTTTTCCTTTGCTTCACAACGATTTCCTCTTCTCTTTACGCTGATTCCTGCTTCAGATCCCTTTTTCTCCACTTTCCGTCACCAACAACCACCATTCTTCATCTTTTCCGGCTGACCACCACCTGAAACCACCAATCTTCATCTTTTCCGGCAATCTTTAAGCTGCTTTAATGGCTCCAAAACCCTCCAAGTCTAAGAGCACAGCTAGCAAAACAAAGTCTTCTGACCCCAAGGTGCCAAACTGGAAAACTAATTGGCCTGGCTACTGTGCTCATTACAAAGTAGAATTTCTTAATCCCAAGATCCATTCTCTCCCAGAGACACAGAAAGCCTCTGATCTATTATCCGTCGACGATCTTCTTCGATCCGAGACAAGCAATACTTGGGCTGCTGTTGCTTTTGGTCAACTAAAAGCTGGGCTAACCTTTCCTCTGTACAATCCAAACAACACTTTTATCGTCGATCTTCTTGCGGCGATTAACAGAAGTCCCTTCCAACTAACGGGTAATGCTATCCGAGTGATGACTGAATGGAGCCTGCGCCGAGAGGGCAAAACAAACTATCCCTCGCTCGCCGACCTGAAGGCTCACAAACCTGAGGAATTTACTGTGGAAAAATTTCTTGAACAATATTCTGTGGCTTCTTGCAACAGAAAAACCGATCCCTGGGCTATTAGATTTGCCCCAAAGATAAAGGCTGCAGACTTGTTACTCGCCGACGTCGAGATCACAAGTACTAAGGACAAACCATCCGTTCGTCACAGCTCTGAGGGCGACTTCTCCAATCTTCCCTGTCTCGTTGACGGTCCTTGGTTACTCGGCTGGGAAGATGATGACAAGACCAAGATCCGAGAATCTTTTTTGCCTGAGCATGCCTCTCTTGCCAAGCATACTTTCTGGAACGTAGTCTGGCCTGATGCTGATAAATATGCCAAGGATGAGAATGGCAAATTCCTCAGGACGGAGGATAAAGGCTACATCAAACTTTCGGCTGATGCCGTTGCTGGAACAAAGAGAGGGCGGGAGGATACTACTGCCGCTGGTGCCTCTCAGGTAAATATATATCTATGTTCTTGCTAGAGTTACTTTTGTGTTAGCAAAGATCCAACTGAAGATCTTGAAACAAGCATTTTTCTTAAACTTATTTTAAAAATATGTGCCAATATATTTTTAAAATATATATCTATATTTGCCTCTGCTTGTTCCGAGATCTGATAGATGTATCTTTGATGATATTCAATTTGCAGCGCCCCAAGAAATCTAGGCCGTCTCCCGCCGAAGAGGATGAAGAACTTTTCCAATTAGCTGCTAAGAATCTGCCTTCTCCATCAGTTCCTTCTTCTCCTGTCAAGGAAACTATTCCTATTCAGGAAAATCCAGAGCTCGTCGGCGACCACTCTATCAAGGATAGCTCCAGCACGCTCGTCGACCAACCTTTGGTGGATAACTCTAGTGTCCTCGCCGAGCCATCTGCCAAGAATGGTTCCACTGATCCTCCTGCTACTGAAAACACAGAAGATATGCATCTTGACTCGGAGACATATCCCAAGACTAATGATCATCTCGATATGGATCTGGATCAGCTCAACATTTCTGGTGGTCGAGATACTTCCGTGCCCTCTTCTTCTTCAAAGAATCCCCCGATACCATCTGCTCAACATACTTCCTCTGCCTCAGTACTCGAGCCACATCTCGCCGGCCTGGTTGTTCTAGATAGGTTGCCTCGGCATCCTCTTGTTCCTCAGCCTGAGAAGGGACCTGGGTGCCTGCAAGTGACTGCCCCTAACATGCTCGCCGAGGCTTTCGATAAGCTTAGTGTGGCGGATGATTGCACAGACCACGAGTACTATGAAACCCTGGCCCAGTATAGTCGCCCTGGGTTTGTGCATCACCCCAAGTTTCATACAGCCGCCGAGGTCATTCCTTATCAGGAACATTTCAACCTGTTCAACATGGTGAGTATTTTTGTGAAATTGTATGACGACTAGCTCTTGCCATCATTTGAGACTTATGCTTACTGCATGTGTTCCTCAGCACTTTCACCACTGCTTGAGTGTTGGCTCGGCTCTTGAAGGACTCGGTCGTCAGAACATTAACCTTAGGAATCAAATCAGCCAGCTGAAACATGAGGCCACAGTGCGTGGTCAAGAGGTTGAAAGGTTAAAGAAGGAGGCTCGAGACAGGAGCCTAACAGTCACTACTCAACAGGGTAAGTTTCTCCATATCTTTTTGTTGCTTGTGTTATTCTTCTTTGTTTCGTTTCTTTCGCCGACCCTTAGATCTCCTGCCCTCCAAGGTTGCCACTCCTCTGATGACGATAGGCTTAGGCGAGCTGAATCTGAAATCGAGAGACTAGTACTAGCAACCTTAAGCAGTGTAGCCAACTATTCACCTTCCAAAAGGACCTTAAATGGTGTCGCCGAGAGTTGGATCAGGATGTTGATATTATAAGAAATCTCTGTAATACTTATCAAGCTGCTCGCTCCGAATTAGGCCAAATGATTAGCCAACGAGATGAGGCACTCCGCCGAGAAGAACTAGCTCAAGCTGCCAAGGTAGAGGCCGAGACAAGTCATAAGCGAGCTTCCTTTCTTTGGAAAGAAGAGAAATCCAGGGCTGATAAGTTAGCTTCTCAGATTATTAGCTTGAGTACCGAAAAAGAACTTGCCGAGTTTCAAATTCGACGTTGGAAGGATTCAGCGGCGAGACAGGAAACCTTGGCAATTGAGTTATATCAACAATGCTCTGACCAACATCGCCGAATAGAACAAATGTTAGGTCCGTGTGCTAACGAAAACTTCGAGTTTCATATGACTCAGTTTAGGGAAGCACAAGAGGGTATGCGAGATCATGTCCGCAGCTTAGAAGGTAGCTTTTGTAGGATTTGCTCACGACTTATCATGCTTATGTTTATATTCCATTTTTCTCATCATATCATTCTTTCTCTCTGCCTCAGCCACCATTCAGAGGCTAAGAAACGAAGCAGTCCAGAATGAGGAGGTCATCAAAGGTTGTCATGAACTGGAGAAAAAGGTCCAAGACCTTTCTGACCAACTTAAGGAGCACAAGTCTTGCCCCAGCAAGATAGAGGAGCTGTCTGAGAAGCTCAAAGAGCATGATTCCTGTGCTGGCCGACTTGCTGATCTGAACAAGCAACTTCTTGACCATGCCTCTTGTGCTGGTAAGATTCAAGAGTTGGAGAGTGCCCGAGATGGTCTCGAGATTGAGCTCGCCGAGGTCAAGGACGATGCACAATACTGGGAGAAGCGTCACAAAGCTGATGTTGTCAAAGCTGCCTTCGTCGGAGCCCAGGATTTTGCTTACAAATTCCTGCCTCAGCTTAATGTGGAGATTCCCTCGGCCTACATACGTCTCACTCCAGAACAACTCGCCGAGCAAAAGAAGACAACTGCCAAAGGCAAAGAGGTGCTGATTGCAGAAGAAAATGAAGAAGAGGCTGAGGAAGAAAATGAAGAAGAGGAGGAAGAGGAGCAGTGGTCTGAGGAAGAAAGCTCAGAAGATGAAGCTGAAAATGCAATTCCTAAGGGACAAAATCTATCCCTTGTTGCTTTTGCTGGAAAGGTTGGATGGCAGACTTCAGGAACGGCGACTGTTAATGCTAGTCAACCAGTCGCCGAGCAGAGTAATGAGGTAATTGTTACTGTCGACGAACAAGGCACGGGAAATCTTGGCGAGCCAAATGTTGCTGGAACTGTTAAAAATGTTTGTCATCCTGATGATAGCGGGACAGGCGACATAGGCGCCGATCTTCTCGGCGACCATGATCAGGACAAGCCCTCTACTCCCAAGAGTCCTTTTGCGGATCCTAGGTGTTAGAGTAACTTTACTTCTGCTTTCTAGATGCTGGGGTAGATAGATTGTTGTTTCCTTTAGTTTTTGCATTCTTCTTATTACCCCTGGTCTTCTTGTAGTGAACCATTTCCTTTTGAATGTTGTTTTAGTGAGTTTTCTTGTAATGAACCATTTTCTTGTTATCCTTGATATATGGATGCTTGTTTTTATGTCTACTGACATCTGTTTCCCATATGCAATTTTCCCTGTGCATATTTAGAAGCATATTTGCTCATTTTCATCTTGTCTTGCAAGAGCTAACTTTCCAAGGAGTGAAGCCCTGGCCCTCGTTACCGCCAACAATATCTTATAAATTGAACTAACAATTTCCCAGAGCAACAGGGTAGAACCCAGCCGTAACCATTACTTGTGCCCGTCGGCGATCTAATATAAGTAGAATGGGTTGCCCTCATAGACTTCAATACACTCCGCCAGGAGTGATGCTATGGCTTAGACGGATTAGCACATCAGCGGAACCGCCGATGTGATGCTACAGCGAAAGGGGACCTTATTTCCTTACAAACACTTACAGATCAACAAGTAACACGGCTGGCCTTACAACTAGCCTGGGTCGGACTAACAGTTACGATAAGGGCTTTCACTCGATGGAAGTAAGTCTTCTGCATAAGAGATCTTGGCTCTTAGTTAATTTATTGATTTGGGCGTTTTGCTTTTAAAGATGGCACTTGGCCTTAGTACCTGATCAGGGTTTTGTATGGCATTTTTTGCCTTGGGCATTTGTGCCTCTGCATTGGGCTTTTATAGCCGACGACTGAGTATTTTGCCTCAGCTGTTTTGCTCTTGGAGCTTTAGAATTCTATCTATCACTGGAGTTAGATTACTCAGTGAGTGAAAGTGCAAATGACTCGATGATTTGTTAACGGGGTTCGGCGCATGATAGCAAACCTACGTCCCCGGATCTTATTTGCTGCTATTTTACACAAGCTAATAAGATTTCTTGGGTATTATGCCCGCCCAAGACTTCGGATTTTACATGGTATCCCTCAAGGATAGTACTTCTTAAGGAACCTGGCGTTCCAAGGGTGTTCAAGTTGTACGCCATGTTCATCAATTAGTATATACGCTCCTGGTCCAGCCACTCTTTTGACGACATAAGGGCCATCCCACACAGGTTCCAACTTTCTGCAACCTTCTCGTTGAGATGGGGGAACTTCTCGGAGCACCAGCTCGCCGGGTGAGTACTCTCTGGGAATCACTCGCTTATTATATTCTCTTGCTAGTCGCCGATGGTAATTCTCCATGTGAGTAAGGGCGATCAATCGATGTTCTTCTAAGTCATCTAGCTTGGCTAGGATTAGATCTGTATTCAGATTCTTTTCCCATGCCTCATGCTTTGTAGTGGGCAGAATTACTTCAGATGGGAGCACTGCCTCGGCGCCGAAAGTGAGTAAGAAAGGAGATGCCCCAGTTGCTTCTCGAACCGTAGTTCTATATGACCACAAGACATTGTGTAAATGCTCACACCATGCCTTTTTGTGCTTTTCCAATCTTTTCTTCAGTCCCATTCCAATAGTCTTATTGGTGGCCTCTGCTTGGCCATTGCTCTGAGGGTATAAAGGGGTTGATTTTCCCAGTTTGACACTATAATGAGCGAGTAGCTTTCTGATGTTGTCGCCGACTAGCTCTTTCCCATTATCGGTACATATCTCCGCCGGTACGCCAAATCTGCAAAATATGTTCTCCCAGATGAATGTGAATACTTCTTGTCCTGTTTTCTTCCTGATAGCTTTAGCTTCACACCACTTGGTGAAATAATCTGTCGCCACAATGATGTACTTCCGCTGGCCAGAGCCTGTAGTTAGTGGACCAATAATGTCAATACCCCACTTGGCAAATGGCCAAGGGCTAAGCACTGAGTTTAAAGATGTTGCTGGTGCTTTAATTCTTCTTCCATACAGCTGGCATGGCTTGCATCGCTGAACATATTCTTTTGCATCCCTATTCATCCAAGGCCAATAATATCCTTGCATTCTGACCTTCAAAGCTAGAGCTCTTTGGCCACCATGATTTCCACAGTCCCCTTCATGAATCTCCTTTAATAATTTATTACCTTCCTCCTTTGATACGCATCGCAGAAGTGGTCCAGAGAATGACCGGCGATATAAGATTCCATCTCGGAGTTCATAGTTCGCCGAGCGACTGATGATCTGATGGGCCAAGATTTGATTTCCTGGTAAGGTTAAGTGGTCTAAATAGTACCGTATTGGCGATCTCCAATCTGTTTCAGCTGATTCTTCAACACTTGTTGTTAATACTTCCCATTGCCTTGGTGCTATTACTGACGGCTGCATTACCCTTTCAATGGCTATTGAAGGAACATCTGGGTCCGTCATCAGGGAAGAGATAAACGCCAATGCATCGGCGTGCCTGTTATCTTTTCTGCAGATGTGGCGAAACTTGATACCCGTAATTCTCTGGGCATACTCCCTAGCAAGTTTTAGGTACTTCTGCATAGATGGGTCTGCTGTCTGATATCGTCCAGATATTTGTCGAATCACCAGCTGAGAACTTGTCAATCTAACATTACTAACTTTCATTTCGATGAGTATCCGCATTGCATGAATGACTGCTTCATACTCTGCCTCATTGTTAGTCGCCGGGAATTCCAGTCTTAGCGAGTGCACTATCCTGGCACCTTTCGGCGAGATGAGAACAATTCCAATTCCGTTTCCTTCTTTATTCGACGAACCATCTACATAAACCTCCCATCCATCAGGCCTGCATTTCAATAAATCTGGAACTTCATGCTCTTGCTCATCCAAGGAGGATGGGATTTCTTCAATCTCTTCTTCTTCATCTATTGGGAAGTCGGCGAGGAAATCTGCTATAACTTAAGACCGCTGAGCTGTGCGTATTTCATATTGGACGCCGAATTGTTCAATCTGCTGATTCCACTTGGCGATGCGTCCCACTCGTTGAGAGCTGTGCAAGATAGACTCTATTGGAGTTTTTGTGAGGACCACGATGGGATGGGCATGAAAATATGGACGTAATCGCTGAGATGCGAAAACTAAAGCCAGAATTAACTGCTCTATTTTGGTATAATTCTTCTCTGCTCCTTGCAACGTCCTACTGATATAGTATATAGGTGTTTCTCCACCTTTGGTTCTTACAAGCACTGCACTTATGGCAAATGGCGTAGCGGCGAGATACACTCTGAGTTCCTCGCCGTGCTCAGGTGGCTGAATTGCTGGGAGAGTAGCGAGATACTTTTTAATACCCTGAAATGCAGCTTCATGAGCCTCAGTCCAGTTGAACTTTTCTCCCTTCTTCAATGTCTGGAAAAACAGCTTGCACTTATCGGAGAATCTGGAGATGAATCTGTTGAGAGACGCCAAAGTCCCATTAAGTCGCATAACATCCTTTACAGTGACCGGCGAGGGCATCTCTATGATTGCTTTAACCTTGGCTTGATCAGCTTCCACTCCCTTCTTTGTGACGACATATCCCAAGAATTTTCCTGAGGTCACGCCGAAAACACATTTTGCTGGATTGATCTTGAGCTTAGTAACACGCATATGGTTAAATATTTCTCTTAGGTCTTCCACATGAGTTTGTTTCTTCTTACTCTTAACAAGCATATCGTCGACATAGACTTCCATCGTCTTCCCAATCCATTTCTCAAACATTTTCTGTGCCATCTCTTGATAAGTAGCGCCGGCATTCTTCAACCCAAATGGCATCCTAGTATAACAAAATAGCCCCTTAGTGGAGAAGAAAGCTGTATGCTTCTGATCTTCCTCCGCCAAAGGTATTTGGTTATATCCTGAATAACCATCCATAAATGACAGCAACTCGTGACCTGATGTAGCATCCACGGTCTGGTCAATACTCGGCAATGGGAAACTATTCTTGGGGCAAGCTCTGTTAAGGTCACTGAAATCAATGCAGATCCTTACTCCCTTGTTCTTCTTTGGTACTACAACCATGTTGGCTATCCACTGTGGATATTGCACTGGTCTTATTATACCAGATGCTCTCATTTTGTCAATTTCTGCCTCTACTGCCTCTTTATAAACTGGAGCCAGTTTCCTAATTCTTTGTTTGAATGGCCTAACCTTTGGATCGATATCGAGCTTATGGCATGCTATCGCCGGATCAATCCCTGGCATCTCATTCATGCCCCAAGCAAAGACATCAACATACTCCTTGAGTAACGCTAGCAATTTCGCCGATTCATCTTCAGTTAAAAGAGTACCAATCTTCACCATCTTTGGCTCCTGTTCGTCGCCGATATTAACATCCTTAGTAGGTTCCACCGCCGTGAAATGCAGCTCTGGTTCTCCCATCGGCGATGGTTCCTTTAATTGCTATAAGGTTTTATCTCCAGACTTCGCCGAGTCTTCTACTGAGTTGACTGAATGCACGTATGTGGTTGGGTTGGCGATGAAGTCTAGAATTTCTTGCTCCTTAACTGCTTCCTTACTGAGCTTCTTTTTCTCCGCCAATTTCACCTTTCGATTTTCTCGCATTTGCACGTCTGCTGAATTGCACGCCCTGGCTACTGACAAATCTCCAACATATTCGGCGACTCCAAATGGTGTGGGGAACCTTAGACGCTGATGATAAGTAGAAGGGACTCCTTTTAAACTGTGGAGCCATGGTCTCCCCAGAATTGCAGCATACGGCGAGTCAACATCCACAATACAGAGAGTAGTATTCAAGAAGTACTCGTCGCAGATTTTCACTTTTAACTCGATTTCGCCTTTAGGCTTAGATGCGATGCCATTAAATCCATAAATGTTATAAGAGGATACCGTCGGCGAAGGTATTTTCTTGTCTTTCGCTCTCATTGCCTCAAAGGCAGTGTTGAAGAGGATGTCCACAGAACTACCCGGGTCAATGAGCACCTTCGGCAGCCTGAAGCCTTCCATCTGAATAGTAAGAACCAATGGGTTGTTATGATTTCTTCCTCCTGGTGGAATCTCTTGAGCAGAGAATCCAACACATGCTTTCATCCATTCCTGCAACGGCTCTTGTTTAGCGGCGACACTACAGATCTCGTTTCCCATTCTATCTCGCTTATGGACTCGAGACATGACATTATCATGAAATTCATCCCGGGTAATTTTTGAATGCACAATGGAAAAGCAGTCTAATTCCATTAAATCTCGCTCAACCTTGACCTCATACACATTTGGAGTGTGGACTGGAATGGCCTGAATTGGCTGGACCACGAGAGGAGGTGGCGGCGGCAATTCTAGGAAATCCTGAAATTTTCCCATACTGACGAATCGATGGACTTCTTGCTGTACGCCGGTACAGTTCTCTGTTGAGTGGCCATGGAACTGGTGGAATTGACAGAAGGAATTGGTATTGGCTGGCGGGACCCTTGGGTTTCCTCTGTTATAAGGATAGCGGATTTCATCCCTACAATTTGAACTTTCAATCTGACCAAATGCATCTGTATAAGAAACACGCAACTTGGGCAAAGTAGCATCTTGAAAAGGTTGCTGGTTGCCTCTGCCAAACTTTCTATTATCCCCATTATATCTTCTGTCTCCATTCCCATTTCGCCGGTTATCTCTTCCTCCTCGTCCATAATTTCCGCCCCTGTTGTCTTGCTTATCTCGCCCATCATAGTTTCCTCGCTTCTGAGAATTCCAATGTTGCTCGGCGGTAACCTGCTGCTTTCCTGCCTCGGAAACTACTATCGCCGAGGATGGGTTCTGCGCCGACTTCCTCTGTTCTGCCTTTAACCATTCTTTTTTGATTTCTTCTTGGTCTTCCGGCGATAAGCTATTGATCGAGTGAATTTGTTTTGCTCTTTCCTTCTTTAGTCGCAACTCTTCTTCTCTGATTTCTTCAAAACTTAACCATTCATCTTGCATTGCCCTCAAGGTCAGCAGATCTTGCGGCATGTTCCAAAACAGCTTCTGGTACAGCTGGTCAGTAGTCTCCATAGCACTAAGAAATGATCTTATTTTCTCCTTTTCTGAAACTTCTGATCCTACCTCGCCACTTGCTTTTCTCCATCTTGTAATAAAAACTTTATAAGTCTCCGAGGGTCTTCTCTTAACATTGAATAATCTTTCCACGCCAGGCCGGCCTCTATTGTTCTGAATAAAAGCGTGCAAGAATCTACTTTCTAACTTCTCAAAGGATTTGATTTTTCCTTCTTCTAGCCCATCAAACCAGGCTAGGGCTTCATCTTTCAGTGTAGCCGGGAAAGCCATACACATTATAGGATCCGAACCTACCCAAGCTGCCATGTCTCGCTTATAAGCCCTCGAGTGCTGTGTAGGATCTCCAGTTCCATCATAGAAAGAAGTAAACTTTGGGGGAGAATACTTGGGAGACACGTGTCCATACGTAATACAGTCATGAAAAGGTGTTTTTTGTGCCTCTAAGAGTGCGACTCTATACTTGGACTCCCTTGAAGACCCACTTAAAGCTTCTACTTTATCTTTTAGCTGGCGCAAATCCTTCTTCATCTCTTTATCTACCTTATGTCGTCGCCTAGAGCTGCTGCGGTCTTTGTCCTTTCCAGGTAGATTTATCCTTCTACCTCTCTCATCATACTTCGCCGATGAATCTGAGATTTCAGTCGAGCTGGTTCCACTTTTTTCGACTCGACGAGATGAAGTTGTATGGGAATGAGACTCATGGCGAGATGAGTGAGTGTGAGATCCATGGCGAGATGAATGCTCTCGGCGAGTTGAGTGCGAGTGGGACCCCTGACCTTTGTTCTGTGCCGCCATCAACTCTCTATGACTCTGAAGTACCGTCTCCATTTGCAATTGCATTTGTCTTTCAAACTGACTAGCCTGCTTGTTATTGGCCTCAAGAATTTGCCTTAGCAATGTTTCTGTGGTATTAGTGGATCCGGTATTATCTGCTATCACGACTGGTCGAGTTACAGTTGCTCCAGGTACTGTCATTGCACCATTTCTACTGGCCGCCTGTGGAGTCTCTGGCACCACCGCTGGGGCTTCTTCCACTACATGCTGGGTCTCGCCAACATCTTGCACCAACTGTTGCTGAATATTGGCCGCCACTCTGCATCCTGCCATTGCATTTTGAGCTGCTCCTCCTGCATTCGATGTTTCTCCTCTGATGAATCCTTCAGCACCAATCTGCTCGCCACAAGCATTTGCTTCTACTGCACTACTGATTCTTGTTAACATTGGGTTAGGCTCAGGTGACCTCTCCGCATTCTCAAAGCGAGTAATATCCTCCATGTGTACTTCTTCTTGACGAGTCATTTGTTGGATAGGTGATCGGCGAGATGAACTTGCCACATTAGGATCCACTGGTCCTGCTAGCTCCATTGCTCTGCTTCTAGTACTGCGGCCACTCGGGAGTGTCGCCGGTGTGGGAAGTATAGGGTGTCGAGGAGGCCTACCCGCCGGGGCTTTATCACTTCTTCCTCTAGGACCCATTCGCCGAGGTACTGTAAAAGAAGACAAGCACACTTCCTGACAGTATTGCTCTGTTAGTACTGTGGGTAAATGCCAAATAAGTTAGTTGGATTACTTTTCAGAATATTGATGAATGAAATACAAAAGGAACGACTTTGTATCACGTGATAGGCAGATAATGACCTAAGCATGGCAAAAATTGCAAAACAACCTATGTGACTATGATTTTGAAATCAAAATGATTGTACGACCAATATTTAGGAAAGCAGCTTAGCAAGATTTTAAGATGATATTTTCTTTATGAAACTGTGGTTTTATACCAACTACCAGAACTAACATTTTCCTTTCCAGAAAATATATATCTATATTTGGAGATTCAGA
>JAJJMA010047095.1:0-11721 GCA_023529015.1 Papaver nudicaule | reverse complement strand
TTCAGGATCGTAATTGGGTAATCAGTTAGTGATAATCAAGAAGTGGCATGTATTATTCAGAACCGTAATTGGGTAATCAGTTAGTCAGATTGCCTGCACATGTTTGCTTGCGTGGGGATTGGAGAAGAGCCAGGAACATTTCATCTAGGTTGTTCGCGCACCCACGGTACTGTCCAATTATCAAGGAGCTTTACATATTGGTCGGGTGTGCATGAGTTCAAACAGTAGAGTAGAAGAAATACGATAATTGGATTTAAAATATTGGAACTTGTAGACTTCCTGCTTGAAAGAAAGAAAAAAAAAGTTCTGAATTCGATATGAGATACCCGGCCCAACTAAAACTAAGAATTGTCAGATGATAGTCCATAATCACATGATGCATGATCATAGGCATAGTCCATGGGATAAACACATCTGATTACTTACCAGAAGGTTTATGTTTCTTGAAGAGAACTCTGGAGGTAGGATTAGGTTTGCCGGCGAGTTAACCACACTCTAGTTGCTGAAGGACGGACGATTAATAAAGATGAAGTTCAAAGGATCTGAAAATAAATAAAAATAAAAAATCAATTAAAATCAATTTTTATTTTTAATTAATGTCTCGAGATGCGTTTAGATCTAAGATATAAGATTCAAAGGTTAGATGGCGCTACCTTACAAAAGCTTTCACGAGGGTGACCTCGTCACAGCCGGACTCAAACTAGAAATCCTAAAGGGTGTTTAATGAAATCCCAAGATGTAGGGGGGCGTGGGCCACCTTTGGCACACACATAGCTCCGTCCCTGTTAACATAGCATCTCAACGGTGATCCAGAGATGTTGCTACAACAGTTCAAGTCTTAGGATTAGGGTTGTCAATGGGTAACCGATTACCAAGGACTGATTCGGATCCGATGTTAATGGATCCGGTCCCGAATCCTAATATTAGCCCCATTACCAATTTGGGCAATGGGTATCAAGTATCCGTTTATTCGTCACTTTATTAGTGTTTGACTGTTTGTAGCAAAATTTGGAAGGTTCGATTGGGTTATGAATTTGTTGGAGCTTATATATAGGCACCTATTTCTAGACCTCCCCATTTCTTTCAAGACCTCCCCACGTGGGACAAAATAACATGAAAAGTCTAAGCTGCCTCAAAAATTGTGAGATTGCTAAATTGTCCCCACTAATCAAATTTTAATCCAAAACATAAACTATCCCAATCATTTTCAGTTTAACCTCTTCTTCTTCTTCTTCTCCGCTAAAACCACTCCTCTCTGTTGTTTTTTTTTTTCAATTCATCGACGATTACCAAAAATTTCTTCGTTAAAATGTAGAATATGAAGAAGAAATCCGCTAATAAAATAAGTACATCATTAAAGAAGGCTAAAAATGATGCGATTGCGGTTGGATCCTCAAGAGAAAACGAAGAACGAGGAAAAGGAGGTGCCAAAATCGACGCCGGAGAGGAAACCCCACAATTAAGGCATGTAATGTGTATGAGAAGGTACGTTACACAAGCCCCTAATGATTGTTTTGAGTTTGATTGATAGAAAATGCTTAGAATCGATGAATTTTAGTTAGTTTTCCGTACACAGAAGTAGTTTCGGCCGAGAGAAATGTTTTAAATCGTAAGCCGAAACCGTTTCGGCTCAGAAATATTCAAAAACACTGAGCTGAATCCATTGTTCTTCTCTGCAACTGAAGAATATCTCGGCTAAAAATAAATTGCAATTTTTCTGGGCCGAAACCCTTAGTTTAGCTGCCATATGGGTGTGGTAGTTTTGGCCCATACATAATTTTCTTTTTCTGGGCCGAAACCAACAGTTTTGCTGCCATTTAGTGTGAGGTGGTTTCGACCCGTAGAAAATTTTCATCGGGTGGGCGGTGGGCCGAAACTCTCTATGTGTAACTTACTTAATTCTTGTTTTAGTTCCAAATTTGATTGTTCAATCATTTATTTTATGATACCATTTTAGGAGACTGGAGGTAACTCCAAATCCTAATGAAGAATCACTGGATCCTCGAGTCGGCACCAAAAAATTGGGGGTTGATGCAAGGACTAATAGACAACCAAGACCGGCTGGTTTACCTTTGGTTGTCATCCGTGAACCAGGAGACAAAGATTTATTGAGGAACATGACAAGAAGAGGTGCTAGAGAGGAGGAAAGCGAAGATGAAAATGTTTACCCAACTGAACATGAGAGGAGGAAAGGGAGGAAGGCGGTTGTTTTCGAAGAGAAGAAGAAGAAGAAAGTTCATGCACCTGTAGAAGAAGAAGGAAAAAAAATGAAGAAAACGAGGTGAACATGTTCCTTCGGAAGATAAGTTCCTTGTTCCAAATGGCCAACCCGATCCCGGTCTTCCGCGAGATGGAGGACGAGTGCTAATTGGCTACAAGGACTCAGGGGCGTCTGTGATCTATCGCATGAAGGTATTTGACCTTGTATATTTTTTTTGTCTTCTCGATAATTACGTTGTTTTGGATTACTTAAACTGATGATGTTTGTAGGATCATAAGTGTAATGACCACCAAGCAGGTCAATGACTACAGACTAGTCAAGTGACAATTACGACGCGTATTAACTCAATTGTTTGAGTTCAAACACCAAATATAATAATTATTGAAATAATAATTTGAATATGACTTTGGTACCATTATATAGATCACAAAAAAGTTAGGCGAAATCGACTATTAGAATTCGTCAATCGGATGTCGGACGAGGAAGATACGACACTCGGAAAATTGTCAATGGGTCACCCCTTAGTAATCCTGTGGAGATGGTGATAGTATATATAATTTAGATTAGATTAAATTAGGTTAACAACTAATTAGACTAATTAATACAAATCAGATTTTAGCTAATTATATAAGGTGTAAAGGAAGTGTAAGAAAATACGTAATAACCATTAAAAAGTTTATCTAGCTTTGCATGGGATTTGGGAAGGTGGTGGTGTTGGTTTGCATGGAAAGGTGGGTGAGAGGGTATTTAGCTGAGAGGATAGGAATTAGAGAGAAAGAGGAGAAAATAGAGTAGAAATAGAAAAGAAGAAGGAGAAGAAAGAGATAGGTGTAAATGATCATGATTTTGATTATCATGGAGTAGAGGATGATGGAAACTTAGTGAATCAATCAAGTACGAAAGACGAACCAGTGGATGGAGAGACTTCAAGGTAGGCATGGATTGGCATCAATCCAGGTGGGAACTCTTATAACTTTCTTTAATCTTTAATTAGTTTATTGTACATTTCCATCTGCGAGCACGTTGTGTGATTGTTGTGGGTATATGTGTGGTGTGCATCATCTGATTCCCCGCGAGGATTGTTTGTGTTTTTAAATGGATTCTCGCTAAGTCTTATTTAGGACGGGAGGCCGTTTGCAATATTATTATTTAGCGCGGGAGGCCGTGGTAATATTATTATTTTATACATTAATTTATTTATTAGGACGGGAGGCCGTTTGCAATATTATTATTTAGCGCGGGAGGCCGTGTTATTATATAATATTTTTTGGGGAAGATGATCATATGCACTTCATGCTGGTTTGTTTAATCGTTTATCTCTCATCAGCATGTTTAATGTTTATTTGAAGTTATAATTGTTTCCACTGAGCACCCCTTTAGGATGATGTGCTCACTCGTTTCCACTTCAGTTTTTCAGTTATCAGAAAAACGGTGCCTGTGAAGATCCACGTTTCCGTAGTTTAAAGCTTAAGTGAGTTCAAAATGTTTTGTAATGTTATACATATGTATACTTTGTTTTCTGTAAAACACCACATTATTTTATTTATATCACTTGAGAGATTTCTCATTTATGAATATCAGAGTGCTTGGGTTTTCTTTTGGGATTACTATGAAATTATGAATCTTGAATAGATGATCTAGTTTCTCGCCTTTAAGTGTAGACGCTAAGCAGGTCGATTAGGCGGGTCGTTACAATAAAGATGTGGTCGACTTTTGAGAAATCAAAGCGCCGCTGAGTGAAAACTTGAAGGGGAAATTGAACCTATCCAAAGGCTCGTAAGACAAGCTGGTTTACATAAAGCGGTTATGAATATACAGGAAGAGTATGATATGGTGACATGCTCCGTTCTTGTTGAGAGGTTTCATCCAGAGACTTCGATCTTTCACTTTCCCAAATTTGAGTTGGGTTTCACTACTGGTGAACCAGAGAAGGTATTTGGTCTTTGAAAAGAAGAGGGTACCGAGTACACCACCAATTTTTTATTTTAGTCCACCTATCAGTCAAACCTTGACAGTTCTTGTAATCAAGAACTCATGAACAAGATTTATTTCGTCATTCATTGATCCACACAAGGGAGTCAATACAAGATCAGAAAGGCTATGTCAACAACCAAGTACGATACTTTAATTATAAATGACAAGTCAAATATAATGCAGAAATAAAGTAAAGTACACACAAGAATTTTGTTAACGAGGAAATTACAAACTCGTAGAAAAACCCCAGGACCTAGTCCAGTTTGAATACTCTTAAGAATTGAGCCGCCAACACACCTACTCTCAAACTTCGGACTAGCTGGTGCAGACAGTATGACCCTAATACGACTATTAGTCACAAATATTTCCCCTCAGTATCCCTACACCTCCAACCACAGCAAGGTGGTCGCGCACATGTACTCCTACTCAAACAGACGTTCTTTACTATCTTACGCAAGAGTTGCCTCACAGCCCGTTGCGAGGACTATCCCTACCCGACCTCCAAAAGGACGATTACAACTTTATGGACAACAATCAAATAGCAGTTGGTCAAATCGTTAAATGATATCCTTGGTAACTAACAGTTTTTTACTGAAGTCGTTTTACACCAAGAGCGAGGATATTTAAGTTTACTTGGTAATAAACCCCTCGAGTTATCGATCAAGGTTTCAAAGCCAAAACTCCCAGAAGAGCAACCTTGTCGTCCCAGTTGGAATCAAGCAATCAGCTGGAGCAAGTACAATATGATATGACCGTGCAGAACAGTGTACCTGCAAGAAATAAATTCAATAACAACAATCTTGATTCCGCTGAATATCTATAGTTTAGGCACATAACCGAAAGCGGCTTGATGACAAATCCAGGTTAATAGATAAAGAGTATGTTCTACTCACAACGATCTTGAGTGGCCTTATTGCAGAAGAGAAGGACCATAGAATAAACAAGATCGCAAGGTTTGATAGACGTGATAAAACAAAACACAAGTACAATACAAAGAAGACTAGTATAGATAAACTAGTTTCCCATAAGAGGTACTTCTAGGATTCTCGATCCCTAGAGAAGACTTTCTCGCAATTCTAGACCGAGAGCAAAAGCTCAAAGGTAACTGAAGAGAAAAGCGGCAAACACAAGCTTATAGTTCTGAAGAAAAGCTTGGTAGAGGGACAAAGCTTTTAGGAGAGATACCACTCATATTTATATTGACTAAGGCTTAGCTTTGAAATGAGGATAACTTAATTTCGGAAATTCATTAAAGCACATTTCCATATGTTCGGAAATACCTCACTTAGACTGATAGCATTTAATGAGATCTAATACTCAAGCATTTTACATTAAAGAAAAATATATTTCATAAATAAAAAATATATTTCAATAAATGTTTGGCCAAGAGCAATCAAAGAAAATAATACTCATAAGGTATATTTGGATATTTTATTTAATTCGAAATATGGTGCCCAGAACGATCCTAGATGGAAGTGGGATCTGGTCCAACGTGGCTCAACGTTCCACATAAACGTATCATGGCAGACGAGGACATGTTAAGCTTCAGTGAACACGTAGGTTCAATGGACATTCTGAATCACACAAAAATATATACCAATAAAGTACAATGCATGATTCATCGAGTAATAGCAAAATGTTGAATCTCCTGACCCGATTCCAATATAGATGATCACGTTAATGATATCCAAGAATTCAAATCAAAACATCAAATGATAAATCAAATAAATATTTGATCATGTAGTATTTCCATACGAAAATCGAATCACGTACAATATTGATCAGAAATCATGTGTCTACTAACTAGAGCGACGAACCATATTCTGACTATGACTCAAACCAACTTGTACATTGAAGATGAACGAATTCAAACTTTAAACCGAGAAATCAAACTCATTAATTCGTTGAAGCACAAATCAAAATGGTAGAGTTTGAACTTCGAAAATACGTATTCTGAGACAACCATTTTTAAGTTTCGAAATCTACATACTGTTTGGAAGAAACCAAATTAAGGTTTTGGATCCTAAAGTTCAAATATGGCCAGAATCGAATTAAGGTTCCCAAATCAAGTTTCCACATAGCGAAACCAAAGTTAGGTTTCAAACTTTAGATTTTGTTTTAACAAAACCTTGGTTAAGGTTTCGAAACAAGAAACACATATTAGTCTCGTCACAAATGTTTGGTGTCGAACTTGAGAGTCCATGTGGTTAAGAGACGTTTCAGCATCACACCTTTTTGTCCTTGACGCACAGGTTATATTTCTCGGTTCACATAAACCTCTAGGAAACCCCAAGGTCTTTTCGACCTTTTAGAACTCACATGGTCAAGACATATTGGTCTCGAACATCGTTTCGAACTCATATTCTCTCATTGTCACATTTTATTTAGACCGAATAGCTCATGGATGTGAAAATTAGATTATGGTTTCGAAATCAAAGTTTTGTTTTACCAAAACCTACATTGAGGTTTCGAACTCTGAAAATCTATAAGATGAGATAATCAAGAATATGGTTCGAAATCTAAAAGTATGATATGGCATACGAGATGTTCATATATCAAGAATCAAATAAATGATTCAGAACTTCAGTAATCAGAGCCAAACCATGCTGTAGTATTCGAACCCAGAACAACAGTATATTGATTCTACACAACATAAGCATGAGTCACGATCTCTCTTACATTTAGCTCGTACACGTACGTGCTAATCAATCCGACAGAGCCAGACTAGGTAAGTAGAGACACAATATTGTGATGCATTAGAGACAGAAAAGAAAAGAAAGCTCTAAGCAATATAGAACGTCATAACTTCAACAACAATATCGCATAGGATAAAGCGGAGTTATATCGTAAGACACACTGATCACAAGTGATCAAGTCATAACGTAAAGCTTCAACAATGAGTTATGTTTTTGTCTTTTATAGCACAAGTGTAAAAGATAAAGGAATAGCGTTATTTAGATTCACTAACCTCTTGAATGATGAAGCCGGATGTCTTCGTTTGATCTTCAGTCTTCTTCAACTCTTCAAATAGTGATTCTAAATCCTACCCCAAATCTTCCACAACCTAAAGCTAACTCAATGATGACCTTACCTAATGTGTGTTGTTTAGCGGTCGAGTTTTGATCACTAAGTTGACGACTAAGGTTGACATACCAACACTTAGTGAGGTTGACCGAGCCATGCTCTAACAGTCTTGAGGTTATTGGGGTGATCCCGTGTGCTGAGTATCATGAGAAGAATTGGTCACAACTACATAAACTGGCCGAGACGGTTCTTGGTTGGAGTGAAACGAAAACCGAGATAGAATTTCACGAAGCCGTTAAATCGAACCATATTATCAGCAAATTGGGAGCGAAGAAGAGAGCCAAGTTCAAGTTGCAACGTCAGAAGAAAGAGTTTTGGGAACCGCCTCAGGACCAGATATTGCGCCTCCCTTGACCCCTAATGAAATCAAGCACCATGCAGGTGCATACACTCTTGACGCCATTCTACTTCCTGATAACACATGTGTTAGAGCATGGCTCGGTCAACCTCACTAAGTGTTGGTATGTCAAGCTTAGTTGTCAAATTTAGTGATCAAAAATCGACCGCTTGAAACACACATTAGGTAAAGACTTTATTAAGTTATCTTTAGGTTGTGGAAGATTTTGGTAGGATTTAGAATCACTACATGAAGTGTCGAAGAAGATTGAGAAGCAAACGAAGACATTCAGCTTCGCATTCAAGAGGTTAGTGAATCTAAATAACTTGATTCCATTATCTTTTACACCTGTGGGACAAAAACATAACTTAATGTTTGAGCTTTACGTTATGACTTGATCACTTGTGATCACTGAGTATTAAGCTATATAGTTCCACGTTATCGTTTGTGGTATTATTGTTGTAGTTATGACATTCTATATTGCTTAGAGATTTCTTTTCTTCTCCGTCTCTAAGTGATATAAGGTTCTTCCTAAAACCTGCGAGTTGGATAATAACAGTTATGATGTTATCTCTGTAGTATTACGAGATTTAATCCATCTCAGTATTGTGTCTAGACTTTCCTTGTCTGACTCTATCGGATTGATTGGTACGTACTTGTATGTGCTAATGTAATCGAGATCGTGGCTCACACTTATGTTGTGTAGACTCGATATACTGATGTTCTGAGTTCGAATACATATCATAGTTTGGCTTTGATTACTGAAGTTTTGAATAATTTATTTGATTCTCTACATATGAACATCTAAAATGCCATATCACACTTTTAGATTTCGAAACCATATTCGTATTATCTCAACTTATGGACTTTCAGAGTTCGAAACCTCAATGTAGGTTTTGGTAAAACTGACTTTGATTTCGAAACCTTAGTCTGGTTTTTGCATCCATAAGTTATTAGATCCGAAACTTAAATCTAAGTTGTGACCAATGAGAAAACTTGATTCGAAACTATGTTTGCTGGCTAATAGTGACTTGAGAATGAAGACCAATGAGCCTTGACCATGTGAGTTTCAAAAGGTCTATAATAAAGACTCTGGGGTTTCCTAATGGTTTATGTGAACCGGGGAATACAACATGTGCGTCAAGGACAAAAAAGGTGTGATGCTGAAACGTCTCTTGACCACATGGACTCTCAAGTTCGACACCAAACATTTGTTAAGAAATAATATGTGTTTCTTGTTTCGAAACCTTAACCAAGGTTTTGTTAAAACAAATCTAAAGTTCGAAATCTTAATTTGATTTCGCTATATGGAATCTGGATATGGAAACCTTAATTCGGTTTCAGTCATGTATGAATTTTAGGATCCGAAACCTTAATTTGGTTTTGCCAAACAGAATGTAGATGTCGAAACCTAATATTGGTAATCTCAGAATGTGTATTTTCGAAGTTCAAACTCTATTATTTTGATTTGTGCTTCAACAAATTAATGAATTTGATATTCTCAGATTGAAGTTTGAATTTGTTCATCTTCAATGTACAACTAAGTTGATTTGAGCCATCATCAGAAATATGATTCGTCGCTCTAGTTAGTTGACACATGATTTCTGATCAATACTGTACGTGATTAGATCTCTGTATGGATATAGTACTTGATCAAATATTCGATTGATTATTCTTTTGATATTTGATTTGAAATCTTGGATGTCATTAACGTGACTATCTGCATTGGAATCCAGAATTCAAGAGGATCAACAATTTGCTATTACTCGGAGAATCATACACGGTACTTTCAATGGTATATCTTTATTGTATGATTCTGAATGTCCTTGAACCTACGTGTTCACCAGTGTAGTTAAAATCGGAAAAATCGGCCGAGCAAATCGTGAGTACTCGCTACTTGGCCGAGGGGATTAGTGATAAATCGCCGAGTCTGACTTTTGGCGATTTACTCGGCCGAGTTTTCCGAGTTCAGCCGAGTTTCAGATTAAACTCGTGATCGAGTTTCCCGAGTTTTTTTTTAATTGTGTGTAGCTGAACTTATTTAGTTTTAAGTGTATGTATGTTGAACTTATTTGGTTTTAATATTATTGTTTTTTTATTATTGGTGTTATATTTTTAATTTTAATCAAGTATAGGTTATATAAATTTTAAATTGTAATCCGAATTTTTCAGCCGAGTTTTTCCAATTTCTTCCCTCGAGGTTTTCGCTAATCACTCCAAGGGGTTCGACCGAGTCACCGAGTTTTCCGAGCTAAACTACTTTGGTGTTCAGTTAAGCTTAAAACGCAAGACTTGTCCATGGCTGCGATGATACATTTATGCGGAACGTTAGCCATATTGGACCTGATCCCACTTCCACCTAGGATCGTTCTGGCCCGTCCAACAAAGCCTAGGAAGTGATGTCTCATTATCAAAGATGGTGACGACATTTGGAAGTTAATAATACCATAAGATGATTTTTGAATCCAAGGGCACAAATTTTGAATTGAACTCTATCCCAGAGAGTATATTTGGTAAGCATTATATTTCGAATTAGTGAAATATCCAAATATGTATTATTGAGTATTATTTGCTTTGAATGCTTTTGGACAAACATTTAATGGAATATCTTTTTCATTAATGTAAAATGTTAAAGTATTAGATCTCATTAAATGCTATGAGTCTATGTGAGGAATTCCGAAATTGTTATGGAATGTGTTTTTGTTAGGGCATTGTCCGGTCAAACCCACTAGCATTGGTATGTCAAGCTAGTTGTCAGTTTTAGGTGTCAAAACTCAATTCTTGATTTAGCCTACTAGAGTTTAGATTTCGGAATTGGGATATAGACAAAGTAGTAGAGACCTTGAAGACGAAGACTGTGAAGACAAAGAAGACATCAATTATTCTTCATCGACAAAAGGTTAGTAGGAGTTATGACTTTTATGGAAATTTTTCTATTCTACTTTCTCTATCCTTTCGAAATATAGTCGACTACTTTAGTAGTGATAATAGCGATTGAGATCGTATTCTTGTGTAACGTGACCTTGTGTCATGACCAGTGCTCCCACAAATACTGTGAGTACAAGAATGAATGAGACAGATTCGGTGCCATGTGTCCATTACAATGGTTTGCTTGCAAACTGTTAGTTGGATATGGATGAATCTAAAGGAGTACTCTTGAGCAAAGAGTCCATGGATTACAGCTGAGGGCGTACACACGTCTAAGTTCTGGCTAAGCCCAGTACTTCCAGCGGAATCCAGATTTGACGAAATCTGACAAGCGGACGGTTCACGAACCGGTTCGCAAACCAGAAACTCGGAAATCTTCTGAGTTCCAAAGTGACTGAACATTTCGCGAACCGGTACGCGAATCCAATGTTGGTTACTTTGCTGGTGCCGGATTTAGTGGATATTATTTTAGAATTTCACTTGGGTCAAACTTTAAACTCCTTTATCTCTTAGATGGACTTGTTAATCACATAATATCTTTTGTGTTCCATCTAACGATCCTCAATGAGTCAAATAAGATAAAATTATCTCTGGTCTGTTGGATTCTATCTTGAAGTGTTTTTGAGCTAACAAAACACTTGGCAGATAATGATAAAAAGAATTACAATTGAGATTAATCTCTATTACTTGGTCATCAAGTTTAGGGTTTCCTTAACTTGTGGGACAAGTAATTGATTGCTTTATTCCAAAGCAACCTATCTTATTGAGTGCTATATAAATAGAGGTGTCTACGGACAAATACCGCAAGCATCAAGCATACGTGAAGGTCCTTAGGGAAGGTAGCGTAAACTCTTTTCACTTCGGTGAATGCTTGTTGTGGTATAGTCATCTTCTATAGGTTGCAGATCCTCTGGGAACTCCCTACGACTATAAAAGACTTCTCTTGAGAGTTGGGAAGCACAGGTAGGAGATTGAGACCATCTTTGGTTGAAATCGGATTAACCTGTAACCTTGGTAACCTGATCACGTTCTTGTCTATTTCATAGTCCGTCTCTTCTGCTATACGGCTATTCAAGAACTGATACGTTACTCAACAAGGTTGGAAAGGTAGCAACGCACGGCTGCACTCGGTGTTGTAAGACCTAGTTAGCTCCAGTTATACAAGTTTCTTAAGTGA
>JAJJMA010047066.1:0-10230 GCA_023529015.1 Papaver nudicaule | reverse complement strand
TTCCTGATTCTGTTTCGCGTACGGTTCGGGAACCGTCCGACCTCCAGCTTAGGTTTAACTTGGATTCGCTGGAAGTTCCGGGCTTAATCAGGACTTAGACGTGTGAGACGCCCTCAGCTGTAATCCACTGGACTCTTGCTCAAGAATACTCCTTTAGATTCACCCATATCCAACAAGTGATTTGCAAGCAAACCATTGCAATGGACAAATTGTATCGAATCTATCTCATACATTCTTGTAACCATAGTATTTGCGGGAACAAACACTAGTCATGACACAAGGTCATGTTGGCAAGAACACGATCTCAATCGCTATTATAACACTACCAAAGTAGCCGACTATTTCGAAAGATAGAGAAAGTAGAATAGAAGAATTTCCATAAAAGTCATAACTCCTACTAACCTTTTGTCGATGAAGAATAATTGATGTCTTCTTTGTCTTCACAGTCTTCGTCTTCAAGGTCTCAACTACTTAGTCTATATCCCATTTCCGAAATCTAAAGTCTAGTAGGCTAAATCAAGAATTGAATTTTGACACCTAAAACTGACAACTAGCTTGACATACCAACGCTAGTGGGTTTGACCGGACAATGCCCTAACACCTTCCATTTGATTAACCAACGAGTGACAGCACGGTTGTGGCGCTTGAACATACTGCGTTCCAAAATGGACTCCGGTTCCCATTCACAACGATCCACCGTATCAGAAAGATTGGTGTCAACAACAGTACGAGTGTCAATCTTCAATTTCAGTGCAAAAACGTGAAAAACAGGGTGAATGAGACTCTCAGAAAGCAAGTCCAACTTATAAGCTACAGGTCCAATCTTCTCTATAATGCGATAGGGTCCATAAAAGCGGGGAGAAAGCTTGGAATATGACTGATTGGAGATGGTGGTCTGAGGATATGGTTGTAAACGCAGAAAAACTAAATCTCCGACATTGAAACTTCTCTCTGTACGACGAGAATCTGCATAGGTCTTCATTCTAGCCTGAGCCTCTTGCAAATGTCTTTTGAGGGTCTGTAAAGTGCGGTCACGTGCTCTTAATGAAATATCAACAGCATGGACAGCAGTAGAACCGGGTAGATAATTCGAAACTGTAAGTGGAGGTCGACTATAAACAGCTTCAAATGCCGTCATTTTGATTGCAGAGTGGTAACTAGTGTTGTACCACCATTCAGCCCATGGTAGCCAACGAACCCAATCGTGAGGTTTATGACCAGCAAAACAACAAAGATATCACTCTAATGTACGATTGGTAACCTCAGTTTGGTCATCCGATTGAGGATGATATGCAGAGCTTCGACATAACTGTGCATCTTGTAAGGAAAAGAAAGATTCCCAAAAATTACTTAGAAAAATAGGATCACGATCACTTACAGTGGAACGAGGCATGCCATGGAGACGCACAATATCACGAACAAACACATCAGCAATCGTAGCAGCTGTATAGGGTGTTTGAGAGGACTGAAATGTGCAGATTTGGAAAGGCGATCAACTACCACCAATATAGAGTTTTTTTTTGTTAGAAGAAGGCAACCCATAAATAAAATCCATTGAGATATCTAACCAAATGTCATCGGGTATAGGCAAAGGTTGAAGAAGTCCTGGAGGAGCAATAGCTTCAGCTTTGTTGCGTTGGCAAGTGTCACAGCTAGCAATGAAAGCTTTGATGGAGCCTTTCATACCCTGCCAGTAAATTTTTTGCTGAAGACGCTTATATGTGCGGAGAAACCCAGAATGACCACCAAGAGAGGTTGAATGAAACTCATGCAACAGTTTATCACACCATTGAGAAGTGTGAACTACTACAATACGCCCCTTGTAATGAAGTATACCATCAACGTAAGTATAGTATCTTTTAGAAGCTGGGTTTAGATGCAATTCGTCAATAAGGCCTCTCATGGTAATATCAGCATGGCATTCTTGAATAATCTTATCAACACCCACAAATATAGGACTACTAAGAGCTAACAGTTGGGGTTCAGATACACGAGATAAGGCATCAGCGGCCTTGTTTGTCGTACCGCACCGGTAAACAATCTCGTAATCATCCCTAAAAGCTTTGATAACCACTTTTGTTGCTCAATGGAAGATAGCCGCTGGTCATGAAAGTATTTCAGACTATGGTGATCCGTTAAAATCTTAAAACGTCGACCAAGTAAATAAAGACGCCACTTTTGAATGGAACACACAACATCAAGCATTTCCTTGTCATAAATAGGAAGGTTCAAATGCTTACCTGAAAGAGGCTTACTGAAATATGCAATCGGTCTACCATCTTGCATCAAAACAGCTCCTAGGCCATTACCCGAAGCATCACATTCAATGAAAAATTCTTTCGAAAAGTCAGGAAGTGCTAACACAGGGGTGGAAGATAAGGATGTTTGTAGTTGCTTGAAAGCCTGAGTAGGTTGATCTGTCCAAGTGAATGCATTCTTTTTCAACAACTGAGTTAATGGTGCGCTGATTTTGCCGTACTCTTTGACAAATTTACGGTAATAACCAGCCAAACCCAAAAAATCCCCGAAGATCCTTAATAGTATATGGAATAGGCCAGTTAAGGATACTTGAAATCTTGTCATTCTCAACAGAAACACCGTTAGCAGAAACAATATGCCCGAGATAACCTATCGACGACTTAGCAAACTCACACTTGGATTCCTTTACAAAAAGGCAGTTAGCACGCACTATCTCAAACACAGATTTTAAGTGTTGAATGTGATCAGAAATAGAACGACTATAAAAAAGTATATCGTCAAAGAAGACAAGGACATATCGCCGAAGGTGTGGTCGGAAAATATCATTCATTAAACTCTGAAAAGTTGCAGGAGCATTAGATAATCCGAAAGGCATGACCAGAAATTCGTAATGTTCGTCATGCATTCGAAATGTTGTCTTGTGTATATCATCATTATGGAGGCGGATTTGGTGGTACCCCGAACGTAAATCAAGCTCGGAGAAAATTGTAGCACTTTTCAGCTCATAAAGTAATTCGTCTACCATTGGAATGGGAAATCTATCCTTAATAGTAATCTTATTCAAGGCACGGTAATCAACACACATACGCCAAGAATCGTCTTTCTTACGAACTAATATTACCGGTGAAGATAAAGGACTAGAGCTGGGGCGAATCAAGCCTGCATGCCTCCTTTAATTCAGTATTAACCTTCTCAATCTCAGCCTTTTGGAAATGAGGGTACCTATATGGGCGAACATTGACTGGAGCAGAGTTGGGAATTAACGGTATGTGGTGATCATGAGAGCGTGTAGGTGGCAAGGACTTAGGTGATCCAAATATATCACAATATTGCGAAAGTAAGTCACTAATTTCAGGTGGTACGTTTTGGAGAGGTAGAGAATTGGATGTAGAGACTGTGTCAAACTGCAAAAGAATATCGTTGTGCTCACGACTTAACAAGCGTTACATAGGAGTAATATCAAGAATTATAACACTTAAAGAATTATCACCAACTAGTGTATACTCCTGTCCAGATACCTTGAAAGTCATATGTAATCTAGAAAAATCCCATGTATTGATACCCAAGGTGCGCAACCATTGAACACCCAATACAACATCACATCCACTAATATCTAAAAGGTAGAATTCAGTAGAAAAATCATAGTATTGCAGTTTAATTGGAATGTTAGAACACGAACCTCGAGTTTCCAAATGTCCCCCGTCACCAACCGTAACGCGGAGTAAAGAAACCCCAGATTGAATCAAATAACCACATTGCTTTGCAACAGCTGAATGAAGAAAGTTATGCGTAGAGCCCGAGTCAATTAGAATGGTAAGTGGTTGGCCTTTGGTATAACCTGTGGAGGGTAAAACACCCTCGGGACACGTGTCCAGATCAGGAAGACAGCCTGACCGAAAGGTATCATGGCCTTGCTTCGAGTAAGTCTGCAGAGTTAGCTCGAAGAAAGGCTCGACAAGGGAAGGCTCATGCAAGTAGTTCGAGGGAAAGGGCACGAAGCCATCTTCGGAGATGAACCTACCGAAGGAACCGCCTTACTCGACAAACTCTGACATCTCCACGATTGAGTAATTTGTCTTATTAGCTGTAAACCACTTCAGACTCGGCCTATATAAGGCAAGCTCGAGATCCATTGTAAGGGTTGGATTTTTGGTGTAACCTAAGTCGTGAGAGTGAGATTAGGTTAGTTTCTCCTCAAGCTTCTTAGGATCATATCCATGTACTAGTCAAAATGAAATGCAATTTATAGTTATGTTCTTATCATTTATGGTTTCTTATATAAATTAGCTTCGGTCTCGTTGTTATTCTCTTCGTACTCATGCGTGAAACGTATAATGGCTTCCATGACCATAATTTGATTAATAAATCTGTTGGTTGTTGAGTGTGAAGTACCTATGCAGATTTCATACTCACACAGTTTGGCGCTAGAAACAGGGATGATTAAAACAACTTAGGGTTTGCCTGTGATTTAGGGTTTTTAAATTCTTTGGGGAAATTTTTTCTAGGGTTTTCAAACTCTTCTTTAAAATCGTATTTTCATCATATTTTTATTACCGGCTCCACCGCCTTGGGCGTCTAAAGATCTTAAAAGCTTTAGCATGTTCAAGGTTTTTTGAGCATATCATCAAATATGATAAGATCAATGCCTTTTCAAGGAATCCAAGCTTTGAAACGCAGAGGTCCAATCAGGCACAGCATGCGCTTCCTGGTGAAACATCATCAAAGATAGTACAAAATAAGGTTTTAACAAAAAAAGAAATAGTTCTAACAACCCTACAAAAATAATATGGACAAAAGAATTATACATGTCAGACCACTTGGACACCATGACAACTGTGGACCTCACTTCTCGGTTGCGTTTTGTAGGGTCGCTTACACAAGAAAAAGACGTCAAAGCAGATCATCAAAATGAAATTATAGGATGAAATCTCGGTACGAAGTGCTCATTGCAACTCAATGGTTCATTCGAGGAAAAGTACCATCTCACGAAGTAACATCACCGGAAGGATCCACAAGAGAGACAAAGATGGCAAGGAGATAATAATTGTTTCTGAGGCAAGGAAATTCGAACCATGGCAGTTGGAACCAATATTTTATTCAACAGACGATCTTCCCGAAGACGGTCCGAGCATCACTCCTCTGGTGATAACTATAAACATAAATGAAGTGTCACTGCCAAAAATATTGATTGACCCAGGGAGTTCAGTAGACGTCCTTTTTGGAATGGCGTACAAGGAATTCTTCCAAAGTACCTCGCTGGTGCCTTCGGATTACACCATCTACGGATTCAACGGGAGAGCTTCGAAGCTGAAGGGGGACGTCTCGTTGCCAATTTATGTAAAATCGATGAAGTTGCAAACAACATTTTGTGTCCTAGATATAGAGTCACCATACAACACAATCTTGGGACGACCATGGCTACACGGGATCTTGGGAGAGTACCCTCTACACTACAGAAACTCATATTTCCAACTCCCACGGGTATAGGAAATCAAAGGAGAAATCATGGATTCAAAGGCATGTCATGAGAAGGACATCGAGCAACGAAGATACGCAAGACGCAATCGAAGAGAGCGGCACAAACAGCAAAAGGCAGAGATGATCAATAAGGAAATCAACCAAGTAATCAGGGGAGACAAGGGAGCAATCACAAAGGAGGCCCCGAAGGATCCCAGTGCAATGAACGAGGAAACACCAAACTTTACCCCGACGGAGCCCACCGAGGACGTAAACATCGGATCAAGCGAGGAACCAAAAATCGTAAAAATTGGAACATTAATGAAACATGAACAACGTGCAGAATTGGAAAGCTTACTAAAGGAATACGCGGATGTTTTCGCCTGGAGAATGAGCGAGATGTCGGGAATCGATCCCAGCTTAGCATGTCACCACTTAGACATAAACCCTTCGGTACGACCATTCAGGCAGAGATCAAGAAAGCTAGCAGATGTATACCAGGCGGCAGTGGAATCGGAGCTCAACAAGAAAATACAATATGCAGACTGGATCTCGAATATGGTCATCGTTCCAAAGAAAAACAAGGGAGTGCGAATCAGCGTCGATTTTAGCAATCTAAACAAGGCATGTCCTAAGGATCCACACCCACTTCCCAACATAGACCAAATGGTGGATGCAACAGCAGGCCATGAGCTATTAAGTTTCATGGACGAGTACTATGGTTACAACCAGATTCCTCTAGCGGAAGAAGATCAAAATCACACGGCATTTCTAACATCTAACGGGTTATATTGTTACACAAGAATATCGTTCGGATTAAAGAATGCCGGTGCTACGTATCAAAAAGCTATGGAGAATATCTTCCACCCCTGGTTGAAGAAGACTGTTGAGGCATATGTAGACGATATGCTAGTAAAGAGCAAGAAGGCAGAAACTCATATTGAAGACCTACGAGAGATACTGGAAAAGATGCGCCAAATCAAAATGAAAATTAACCCCGCAAAGTGCATCTTTGGAGTTACCTCGGGAAAGTTTTTAGGATATGTTGTCACAAAAACTGGCATCGAAGCAGATCCATTGAAGGTACAGGCAATCCGAGAGATGACATCGCCCACAACTATAAAAGACGTACAACCCCTAAACGTAAGATTGGCGGCTCTTAGCAGATTCATTGCTCGATCCTCGGACAGATGCAAAAAATTATTTAACATTTTGAAAAAATGGGAAAATTCGCATGGACAGATGAGAGAGAGACCGCGTTTCAAGGAATCAAAAACTACTTAGCAAGCTTACCAGCCCTACAACGACCAGAGAAAGATGAAGATTTGAGGCTCTACATCGCAGCCAACTCTGACGCCATCAGTGCAGTACTCGTGACCACTAGAGAAGAAGAGAAGCCGGTGTATTATATCAGCAGAACACTATTTCAGGCCGAGAAAAATTACACCAAGCTGGAACAACTCATACTCGCATTGGTGGTAGCAACCAAAAAGCTTCGAACGTACTTCCAGGCCCATAAAATCATTGTGCTAACCAAACCACCAATTGAATCTGTTCTAAAAAATATGCAGGCAGCAGGGAGAATTGCGAAATGAAACGCACAAATAGGCCAGTATGACGTGGTCTACGAAATACGAACAACATTATAATCACAAATCATCGCTAACTTCTTAGCTGAATTCCCAATCGAAGAGGATTACGAAGAAGAGCCAATACTAGGAATCGAAAACAAAGAAGGACCACCCGATCTACTGGAGCAATGCCATCCTCGGCGGTGGGAAGTATTCATTGACGGATCAGTAAATGGAGATGGCCGAGGAGTTGGAATAGTCTTCACTTCGCCAGAAGGAAAGCGAACAGTATATGCTCTCTGATTGGAGTTCGAAGCAACAAATAACGAAACGGAGTATGAGGCAATGATCCACACTTTAAAGTACATGATATAAATGGAGATCCAAGAGGCACGTGTTAGGGCATTGTCCGGTCAAACCCACTAGCGTTGGTATGTCAAGCTGGTTGTCAGTTTTAGGTGTCATAACACAATTCTTGATTTAGCCTACTAAAGTTTAGATTTCGGAATTGGGATATAGACTAAGTAGTAGAGACCTTGAAGACGAAGACTGTGAAGACAAAGAAGACATCATTTATTCTTCATCGACAAAAGGTTAGTAAGAATTATGACTTTTATGGAAATTCTTATATTCTACTTATTCTATCTTTCGAAATAGTCGGCTACTTTAGTAGAGATCCTAATAGCGATTGAGATCGTGTTCTTGTCTACATGACCATGTGTTATGTTGGTATTTGTTCCCACGAATACTAAGTTTACAAGAATGCATGAGATAGATTCGATACCATTTGTCCATTGCAATGGTTTGCTTGCAAATCACTTGTTGGATATGGGTGAATCTAAAGGAGTACCCTTGAGTAAGAGTCCAGTGGATTATAGCTGAGGGCGTCTAACACGTCTAAGTACTGGTTCAGCCCAGAACTTCCAGCGGATCCAAGTTAAACCCTAATCTGAATGACGACGGTTCCCGAACCGTTCGTGAACAATGACTAAGGAAAAACTCCTGAGTTCCAAAGTTTCAATTTGTACGTGTACCTTACGTGAACCTCAGATTCGATGCTTTTGGCTGTGATTCAGATGGACGGTTTGCGAACCGTCCAAAGTGAATATTCTCTGGGATTTTCACTCGGGTTAAACTCTGACTCCTTATCTCTTAGTTGGACTTGATTATCACGAAAATATCTTCTATGGTCCATCTAACGATTCTCAATGTGTCAATAAGATACAGATTATCTCTGATCTGTTGGATATCTATCTTGAAGTGTTTCTGAGCTAATAAAACACTTGGCAGATAAATGATAAAAGATTTTCAATTGAGATAAATCTAGGTTTCTTGGTTTGCAAGTTAGGGTTTTCTAAACTTGTGGAACAAGTAAGTAGTTGCTTTATTCCAAAGCAACCTATCTTGTTGAGTGCTATAAATAGAGGTGTCTAAGGACGAAAACCGCAAGCATCAAGCATACGTGAAGTTTCTCTGTGGAATTGATCGTAAACTCTTTTCACTTCGGTGAATGCTTGTTGTGGTATAGTCATCCTCTATTAGGTAGCAGTTCCTCTTGGGATTTACTTAACGACTATAAAGACTTCTCTTGAGAGTTGGGAAGCACAGGTAGGAGATTGAGACCTTAGTGGTTGAAATCGGATTAACCTGTAACCTTGGTAACCTGATTACGTTCTTGTCTATTCTACGGTCCTTCTCTTCTGATATAAGGCCAAAGTTTATTTCCCATTGAGTGATTGAGCCGTTGCAATCACACGTGCCGTAGACCACCAAACCAAAACCCTAAAGAATATCCCCACCAGTGTAACTTACTTGATTCTCGTAAGATTCGTTAAGTATTAAATATTTGTTAAGTCAAAGATGACTAGGTGCAACTCGTACCATTTAGTATATTTGGTAAACTTAGGACTTTGCATATAATCAAAGAATTAAGCGATAAGCTTGTGTATCTCTTTCAGGCTTTTCTGGAGATGGGCCATGTCTCTCAGAATGGTCTAAGAATTGAACCGGGCAATCACCATTTAAACCAATAAGAATAGTCTAAGGATTGAACTATGCAATCACCATTTAGACTGAGGGGATATCAGCAACCCTCTGTGGCAATGGTCAAGCATGACTTTTCGTATGCCATAAATATAGTAAATTGGCTTGTGGCGTATAGAGCGCCAATTCCCTGAGTAGTAGAGACATAAGAATGCCTAAAATAATAACAATAAGTTATAGCCATGAGCCATGATTCAGAAATATAACACTGATTATAGAAGCAAGTCTATAATCAGGAGAACAGTCAGAATATGCGTACAGTAATAACCAAAGATGGCCAAAAACGCATGAGCATTATGCCAAGGCACTAATTCAAAGCTTAAAAGTAGCCAAAGTCATGACAATAGATAGTATAGTATTCTCAATACGAAGTTAGTCGTAGGATTTTTTAGAGGGGGCCATGACATTAGATCATAACCAGATTTCTGGGCAGCTTGCACGTCACTTAGTCCAAAAATCGCCCTAGTCAGCCCTATCCTAAAAAAATCCAATATTTTAGTATATCATAGGAAACACGCAGATGAACAACTTTCACGAAGGAAGTTTTTCCTAATTCCTTACGGATTAGACCGTATTTTGTGTTCTTTACAATATTTCGTAATCTGCTAGATTTCCGAATTTGCTTAGGAAAGTATAAGTGTTATCAAACTCTAAGCTAAAAAAAAGGGTTTGTGAATGGCTCAAAGCCTAGAAATCAGGGTTTGCAAATGGCTCCAAGCCTTAGTCCTAGAAATTAGGGATTGGCCATGGCAATAGGCTATGGCCGACAAAATAGGACTTGGCCACGGTAAATTGCCGTGGCCTAGAAAATAGGACTTGGCCACGGCAAATTATCGTGGCCTAGAAAATAGGCTTTGGCCATGGCCGTAAAACATGGGATTGGCCACGACAATTAGCCATGGCCTAGAAAATAGGCTTCGGCCATGGCCGTGAAACAAGGGATTGGCCACGACAATTTGCCGTGGCCTAGAAAATAGGCTTCAGCCATGGCACTAGGCCATGGACGTGAAAAAATGGATTGTTGTCGTGGCCTAGAAAATAGGCTTCGGCCATGGCACTAGGCCATGGCCGTGAAACAAGGGTTTGGCCACAACAATTTGCCGTGGCCTAGAAAATAGGGTTTGACCATGGCCGTGAAACAAGATTTAGCTAAGAAAACTTTACCTTGCCTTGAGCCATC
>JAJJMA010047040.1:7821-19194 GCA_023529015.1 Papaver nudicaule | reverse complement strand
TCTTAGGTTTAGGTTATAAACTTTTTGTGGGGTGGAATTACTATTGGGTGTGGATAATAACGTCAATGGGTGGGAAATAGAAGTTGTAATTTTTTTTATAGGTGGTAATTAGGAAAACATATGTGGAATTTTAGGTGGGTGGGAAAGAGTGAGAGTGTGGGTGGTAAATAGGTGAAACCAATATTTATCTATAGTTGTTTGAGAAGCAAATGTAATTTTTTTGGGCTGTTACCGCATCTTTTAATTTACGGATGCGTAAAATCTCCTCGCCATGGGCACCTTCTTGTTGAAGCCAAAATATTTCGAACTTATAGAGCATGTTTAAAGCTTCTTGATATTAAACTTTTGGTATCTCCGTACTCCATCCTCATGACTCCCCCCGTCCACTTCTTGTCTAATTCCATCAATTATTTCTTCCTCAGTTATCCAATAACATTTGCATACATTGAACTAGTTAAAAAAAACAATTTTTGCCTCCATATATTAATAAACTCCATATATAAACTCCATCAATTATACCTCCATATATTAATAAACTCCATATATTAATAATTTTATATGTTCCCAAGGTTATTAATATATAGAGTTTTTACTGTATCACTAAAATCCAATTGAAACACCCAAAGGCTATAGTAGAACCATTGAAGGCTTGAAATCCTTGAAGTAGCCATAAACAGTAACAAACAAAAAAGAAAAATCAAAAATCCAAAATCAAATTGTGATTTTTTTTTTTTATTAAAAGCATGAAAAACTAATTACACAAACCCAAATTTACCCGGCAAATCTGATATCTCAGATTTAATCCGAGTAAATCTAGGTTTGAAGATTAAGAAAATAGAAGAAGATTGTTTGGGATAATTATTCGGGGAAAACGGTTTAGTCTATTCTATTCTATTATATAAAGCCAACTAGGCTTAGTGAAGCTGTAACTTTTTTTGCCAATTTTGCCCCTATTTTGATATTTTAAATGCGCAATTCATACAAATTAGTGGGGGTATAACAGTAGTTAGACTTATAAATCATTCTTATTACTATTTTGCCCATGTTTTTCTAAATTAACATATACTACCTTATTAAGAGTATAATGGTAACTTTATGCTAGAGAATACATGGTCATGCACGTGCATCGCAAGTGTGGAACGTTCTAGTGGAGAAGAAAGAAAAGATTAAGAGCCAGGCTTCTGAAATCAATTCTCAAGATACGTATAATCTACAAAACACAGTAATGCCAAATTATTGTTCTGCTATGACTGTACACCAAGGGCAAACAAACGGAAAAAGCTCGGACCACAACATTAGAACAAAACAGATAAGCATTGCACCATGTACATTTTGAGGAGCTGTACAATCATGTGCTGGCATGTGGAGCAGTATGGCTGTGGCATATATTTTGTGTTCGAGTCCTACCAAACCAAACCTCATATGGCCCCCTATGTTACCCTACAAGGAGCACGAGATTCGCTTCATATTGACCTTTGCATTGCCTAGGCGACAGTTTTGAGTTTGGTGCAACCAAAAAATTTCTTGGATCCAAGCACAATCATGTTTGAATTTTGAACTAAGGCCCCTTTCTCACCATTGATATAGGGGTACTAGTACGAGTCGGGGCTGATACCAATCCATTTATCCAATGGTCAGACATAGCTAAAAGTGTGTAGTCTTATATGACAGAAATGGTTAAAAGGGTTTAGTCTTTTTTGTCTTTCGGGATTGATATCAACCCAGAAAGATCTGGTACCTCTATATATCAATCGTGCCCTTTCTGTGCACAAAACAATTTTAATATGTTTGCCTGATAAGGTGGACGGGAAAATGTCCAGCGTAATTATGGCAACAAGATAGATTCTATCGAGCGATAGCATCCATTCCTTTCCCCGAGATAATTAATTTTGTTCGGTAGAATCTCTTCTGTACCACAACGACTTTTTCCCTCCGCCTAATACGTATATACGCCCGATCAAGAACAAGTAACATACAAATCAATTTCTGCACAAACTTTCATATTCCATACTAAAATTCAATTTTGCTCAATGAATTTTTCTGATGAAGAGATACAAATGCAAACAGATCAATTTATTGCACATTAATAATTGTGTGATCAGAGGTTGCAAGAAATAGATGATGAGTCGTATGAAGATAGACAACTACAAAACACCATGTTGTTGTTACATTTAGAGCAAATACCCAACGGCGGAGCTAGGATTAAAATGGAGGAGGGGCCATTTAAAATTCAACTTAGAGCAAAGGATATTGGTGGAAAATGCAAAAACAATTAACGCATAATTAAATTAGCGCATAATTAAACTGCTCAAAGATCCACAAGGCGAGCTTTTGTTGCTAAGGAAGTGTTCTGGTGTCTCTAGGTTATACTTTGCTATGCGAACGACTAAGCCTGGATACTTGGGTGAGGCACATCTGGTTTTAATAGTCATCTCAAACAGTTTCTCAGACATCTTGTTACAGGAGATGGGCCGGGCTTTGGCCTCCTTCAGCAAAAGCTTGCGACACTTCCCATTAAGTATGGTGGTATAGGGGTGTATACCATGGAGGACACCATGCAATACTGATATTTGGCATCTTGTTTCCAGACGAAGGCTCAGCAGGAGATTATTTTGAGGCATTATGGTGTGTCTGGTTTGAGCCCAAGTCTTGATCGTGCACTCAAGCTATACAAACAGGTATGTGGTATTGAGAATTCTTCACTATGCATTGATGATATTGCCCCCCCATTCTATGAGTTCTTTGGCAATCAAATACTTCGATGCAGCGAAGATGGATTTACCTAATCGGTTTTTTATGACGGAGCAGGATTCAACCCTGTGGCAGAGTAACAGGCTCAAGCATGCGCAAGATTATTTGTTGGCCATTCCGATTGCTGGGCTTAATAAAAAACTTGAGTCTTGACATTTCAGAGCTATCTTGTGTTATAGGCTTGAGATCCCTCTTTTCGAAGAAGGAAAAACTTGCACTAGTTGTGGTAGGGGGATGGATATATATTTTTGGGGACCATGCCTTGCATTGCTCGCATGGGGTTGGTTTCAAATACAGACATGGCCTGGTTCGTGATACTTTTGCTGATATTTGCTATCGTGCTGGTGTCCCAGCTAGGAAAGAGGTTGACTTGGAATTCCTCTCAGACACCGGATTAGCTTTGAGACCAGCGGATATCATAGTGTATAAATGGGATAATGGGCATGATGTGTGCATGGATATCACAGTTGTTTCACTTTTTACAGGCGGAGGGGTGCGCAGTTTTGTTCCTGGCAAGGCAATTGATAATGCTGTCGTTCGTAAGAGGGACAAATATTTAGAGAAATGTACTGCTCAAGGCTTTGGTCTTGGTGTGCGTGCTTTTACCACTTTAGAGGAGTTGGGTAGTGACACGGTGGAGTTTCTAAAGAGATTGCGCAATTATATGGCTAGCCATGATGCGAATGTCATAGTAGCGGTTTTCATCCATTTTGAGGGGTTAAGTGTGAGGTAGCACTTGCAAAATGTCTAGTTCACCATTCAGATTCAACCACCACTTAAACTCCCCCCCCCCCCTGAAACCCTTACCACCACCACCTGAACCCCTACCACCACCACAAACCATTCTGAGAGAAATGACCCCTCTTTAGAAAGCCCAAAAAGAGATACACAAGCTTATCTCTTAGTTCTCTATTTTATATGCAAAGTCCTAAGTTTACCAACATATTAAATTGTACGACTTGCACTTAGTCAGCTTTGACTTAACAAATATCAAATATTAAACAATTCTTACGAGAATCAAGTATGTTACATGGGGATATTACTTAGGGTTTTGGTTTGGCGGTCTACGGCACATGTGATTACAACGGCACAATCACTCAACGGGAAAGAAACTAAGTCGTTTGAACGTTGCTTAAAAAATGGGAAGTGAACGTGGGTTGTTAGTCTTTCCTAATTATCAGGCGCAAGACTCTTAACACGTTTTCCACTCACTTCACTCTCCCACTCTTCCACTTCTTAAGAGATCAGTTAGAATTCTATTACTCTAAATAGGTCACTCGACCAGTTTGCAAATCAATTCAATCATCTCATTCACAATTGATTCATTCATATTGTAACGACCCGTCCCTCCACCGATACTGTCCCCACTTAACCACTGCGGTCATCCGGCAGTGTGGGGTTTTCAACGGGCACCGTTGCGGTCATCCAACAGCAACTTCCCGGGAGGTCACCCATCCCTGGACTACTCCCGCCCGAGCACGCTTAACTGTAGAGTTTTTTTCCAACTACTGAGTTAATTATGCTTGAAAAGGCCTCGGTGTTATGAAAGGATAAACTATTACTTATATTCCATCATTCGGCCAACCACCGCCGAATCGGGGTATTACAATACCACCACCTTTAAATTGGAGCCGTCCCCGGCTCCGGAATATATTTTTCAAGCCCAGATCTCTGACGTTCCCTGTCCCTCATGAAACGAGCTACCTGGCACACAACCGTCCAGCGTACTCTCCCACCCTCGACAGGTGAACGATCGTCGGCTCTGATACCATCTGTAACGACCCGTCCCTCCACCGATACTGTCCCCACTTAACCACTGCGGTCATCCGGCAGTGTGGGGTTTTCAACGGGCGCCGCTGCGGTCATCCGGCAGCAACTTTCCGGGAGGTCACCATCCCTGGACTACTCCCGCCCGAGCACGCTTAACTGCAGAGTTTTTCCAACTGCTGAGTTAATTATGCTTGAAAAGACCTTGGTGTTATGAAAGGATAAATCATTACTTATATTCCATCGTTCGGCCAACCACCGCCGAATCGGGGTATTACACCATCTGTAACGACCCGTCCCTCCACCGATACTGTCCCCACTTAACCACTGCGGTCATCCGGCAGTGTGGGGTTTTCAACGGGCACCGCTGCGGTCATCCGACAGCAGCTTCCCGGGAGGTCACCCATCCCTGGACTACTCCCGCCCGAGCACGCTTAACTGTAGATTTTTTTCCAACTACTGAGTTAATTATGCTTGAAAAGGCCTCGGTGTTATGAAAGGATAAACTATTACTTATATTCCATCATTCGGCCAACCACCGCCGAATCGGGGTATTACATATCATTTAGCATTCAATATACTAGTGAGAACTGAATATCCATCCTAGCTTTAGTTAAGCACTATTTTAGCAACTTAATTCACAACAACATTTATAGCAAATTCTCTAATCTCATCTTTCTCGGCTTCCCTCTCTTAAACCAACCCTATTTCCTCTTTTTGTAATTGAAGCAATACTCGTACGACCATTTCTTGGTTTAAGCAATACTCGAACCACCAGAAATTAACTCCGTCATGAATCGTGGGGAGCTTCCTCTAAACATCAACGGAGCAAGCTCATCCCAGATCCACATCATCCCTGATGAGCAAGAAATTCGTGTTCACACCACACGTGGGCAAAACATGGGCTCGCAACATAACTTTGTCACTTGTGAAGATCTGGAGAAACTTCTGCAGGCTCAGAACACAGAAAGTTCAGATTTATTCCATTGTCATCAACCTACATACCCAATTGAAGTCTAACGTGATTCTCTTCCCAAAGGGTATGTTACTCCTCCATTTTCAATGTACAACGGTAATGGGAATACTCGAGAACATATATCTCATTTCCTTGAATCGTTGGGGGAACACGAAAGCAGTCAAACCTTACGTCTCAAAGAATTCTCGAAATCTTTGACTGGGAAGGCATACACTTGGTATAATAATCTGGCTCCCAACAACATTCTCAACTAGAACCAGATGGTTAATGTTTTCCTCAAGAAATATTTCTTTGTATCTGAGCAACTTACTCTCTCGGATCTGTGGAGACACTACCAAAGAAATAATGAGCATCCAGATGAATATGTGATGAGGTTCAGGACTCGTGTTATGGATTGCAATGATCCAAACGTGACAGAACTGCAATTGGTAGAACTCTGCATTAATGGGATGATATCGGTGTATCGGGCTTTGTTAGAAAATTTATGTCTTGATGATTTTACTAAACTCCATAAAGCCGCCAAACGCTCTGCTACTACGACACCTGCATTATTAGAAAGGCCCAGGTCCATGAAGCTTGAAGAAGGTCGGTGAGACTCGTGTCAGCAAACGACTTGTCAAAAAACAATATAATTTTCTTCCCTCAGTAAACGCTTTCACTGAAGGTATTAAAAGGAAAGCCCCTCCCCGTGATGTTCCACAACTGAAGCGTGTAGCCGCGACTCAAGCTCACGCTCTTGCATGTGTCCCAGTCGCTACTCCAACTATGGAGGCACCACGACCACAGAAAGAAGCTCCTAAATTTCTGGATTTTCCCTGCAAATGGATGAAGTGATAGAACTTTTAGAACCATGGTTCCAAGATGGTACTGTCAAATTACCCCGTGTACGAAGAGAAACCACGACCCAAGAAGTGACTGATCCCAAGTATTGTCATTTCCATAGGTTCGTCAACCATCCCACCAGCGAGTGACATCGCCTCAAGCAAATCTTTAATGAAAACATTGAGTTAGGGGAGCTGATCCTTGGGGACTGATGGCTTACACAAGAATCCACACCCTCAACATCATCCTCAAAGTCAGTATCAACCAAATATCAGGAATTTTACTATCTCCGGAGAATCTTTTAAGCAAACGGCTAATTATTTGATGGAGAATTTGTGCGAGCTTTTACATTTTTCCAAGGACCAGCGAAGAGATATTTTCGCAGCCTTCAACCGGATCGCTAGTGGTAAAGATGTGTGTGTGCCAGAAGGATACGGAGGATCTCAATCAAATAATGGTGAAGTTGCACCAGAAATGATGGCAGGAGGAAGGCGTGTCCATACACCACTCACTTCTGCTCATCTTAGAGGAATAAATTTCAAGAAGGTTCAAATTGATGCTGGTGTCATGGTTAACCTTGTTCCAATCAAGACACTTCAAGCAATTGGGATTCCCCGCCGAGATGTCGTTTATTGCCCCATGGTGATAAAATATTCAAAGGGAAACTTTCACAATGTATATGGTCACGTTACTTTGGATCTGAAGATGGATTCGACTCATACCAAGGAAAGAGTCCATGTAATAAGGGAAGATCACGAGCACGACATGGTTTTGGGTAGTCCTTGGCTCCATGGAAATAGGTGTGTACCTATCATCTCACTGATAATAATCAAGGGTCAAGAATTCATGTTTGACAAAGAAGAAAGTCATGGCACAAGAAAGATGGAATACCGTATGGAGTCAGAAACTCTGGTAATATTCAAGGAGGTATGTGAAAGTGGTATAAATTATTTCATTCAAAATTATTTCATCGATGAGAATTCTATTCAGCGTGTCCCAATACAAACACCGGATAATTCCCTAACATCTGACTGGGGACTTGATTGTATCAAGTCTATTGGACCTCCCAAGAAACACTGTGAGGAGACTAAAATCAAGTCTTCAGAGAAGTGGCCCGAATAAAACAACGGTCATATAGGCGAAAGACACCTGAAATGTCATGGGAGCCTAAGGTCTTTCAAGAGGGGAATATAGTTATGTCACGCACTAATCAAAAAGGATTTCCTGTTTCGGGATCGATATCAAGCTGGGAGGGACCTTATGTAGTATCTCGAGTCATGCCTAACACACGTTATATGATAAGTGCAGTATATGAGAGGCCTTCAAGCATGGTAATCAACGGCAAGTGGCTCAAAAAGATATAAGGATTTATTATAATCTTAGTCTATTTATGTTTTTGTAATTTATAATTCCTTCAAAAGAAAGTGCAAGCAATCTCTTGCTTTTCAGCAATTTAATTTCAAAATTCAAAATCAAAACCTATGAATTCAAAATAACCAATCTCAACAAACCATTTGTTCATTAAACCAAATAAAAGCAAAATAGGATCCTACTGAGAAAATGTTTTTCTAATAAAACTCTTCAAAACCAGTCATGTAGTGATGCCTTGTTTCCCTCTTCAATTGCCTCTTCAATCTCCTGGAATTCAGCCTTCTTCCCCTCCAAGTCTTGTACCAACTTCTTGTCCTTCTCTGTCTCCTCATGATCTATCATTCTCTTTTTGTGAGCAGTCGTCTCCAAAGAAAATTTGCTAGCAATCGAATTTCGAGTCCTTGTGAGTTGGATTTTCTGTTGGAGCCCATGCGACATTGTATTGAAAACCAACAGATATCTCGATGAATTTCTCCATCTTAATCATCAAGTCCTCTGGGACATCATTCAGTCAGCTTTTCCATCACGATTCAAGAAGTTGCGGAAGCAAAGTCTCCTTGTTTGGTATTAGCAATGTGCCCATACCGTGTCCATATTTTCTCATACAGTGGGACGTGTTCAAGCAGAACATTAAATCCTCCCACAGTCTTGTACCTGATAGGAGCAGAAGTAAAGGGTGAATCATATAAAGGGCCGGTAGCAGTGCTGACTACAGCTAATTCCCTACATTTTTCCTGAAATCCAGTAATACGAATAAGAAAAAAGAAACATGAATATATTCTTGGAAGACAGGGTTGAACATGGATTATGAAGATGATTACCTGAAGGGAGGAATTTTCGGGATCAGCAACAGTATCGAAATCATTGTTGAGATTTCTCTTGACTCCGTTATTATTAATGTCACTAATCTTGTCACCTACGAAGTAACTATCCTCCATCGACTTCTTATTACCATCATAAGGCTACAAATATAGATATTTTGAGCATAAACTTCTGAAACTTTTCTATAAAAAAAAAGAGGGAAAAGAGCAGAAAGTAACCTGTGTTTCAATGGCTGTTATGGAAGAATTGGGTTCTGTAGTTCCTTTACTTTTGTCTTGCTCCATGGTCACGTCATCGGCATTACGCATCTGAAGGCAACATTAACAAGTTAGGAATGTGTATATATATATATATATGAATATATATATATTTGTAATCATATACGTGTTAAGAGTTGAAGATACCTGTGAAGTATCCTTAAGAATTGATACTTGGCAAAGACGATATTCTTTGGGAGAGGAACAAAGTATGCTCTGCATTGAATAATAAAGAAAACTCACCAAAAGGAAGATATTAATGATAATTGGTTAGTTTCATGTTATTTTCTCAAAGTACAAATTTTCTGACGTGTCTGTCTCCCGACAAAGTGCTGAAGAAATCTCGAAAACTTTCCAAATCTATAAGGAATTTGGACAAATTTCCTTCACGAAAGTTGTTCGTATGCGTGTTTCTACTGGCCGGAATATATTTTAGACTGAACAACGCGCAGTCTGAAAAATTGCTGAAAAACTCCTGGAAGTTTTCTGACGTCAACTTGTGATACATGAAATAACAAGCAAATGAGCTTCAAATTCAAATTTTATTTTTTAGTATGAATTTTTGTGATGTCCTTTTTCTAAATTGGGGTCAACCATCAAAATCTGATATCAGACGGAGATTTTATGACCGTTTTCGTGCAATGACCTGAATCTGGAATTTTCAGACGGGATCTTTTTCTACCCTTATGAAAAAAGAAAACAAGGAATAAAGTGTTACCGCTTCCCAATCCATTGTGGACGCTTGGGGACTTGGCAATCAATTGAAGGGGTTGCCACAGAGTTGTTGCTAGCTGGGGTGAGCGATAGTCTGCCTGGAAGACGATTAATACCGAATGATATTACTGGAAAAGAAGAATGATCACTTCCGGTGTTCATCTCCGGCATTGTAGAGGTTGTTAGTCTCTTGGTTGGCTGGAGGATTTAGCTGCACAAAAGATTTATAAAACAAGATATTAAATTACTACAAATTAAATTAATATGAACATGTCAAGGTAAAAGGTGATTACCATCTCATCCCTATCTCCCATTCTACGCTTAGGAGGAATGCGTTTAAGCATGGGTACTTCTTTAAAATATCTTTAGAAGGAAGCGCACATCTTTTTTTTTTGGGAGAAGTTATAAACTTCTTATACAGCTCTATTTGATCATTCCAAAATTTTCTAGCCGCTGCGGTAACTAGTGGTATCCTACTTCCTGGAACAAATGGCAAGTTATTGAGTAACTTATTACTAACTTCATGATTGAGAGGGGCATATCGACAGGATGGGACATCTTGATCAAGACTCAGTTGACGAGCTCCTCGGTCGACATTATACGCATTGATTGTAAACCTCATGTCTCATTGATACCGACAATCTAACCACTACAACAACTCATCTTATAGATTACTTCTGCCTCGTTAGGAGATTCGGCAAGGCTAAGGGTTTTCAAAGGAGTGTTACCAAATGTTTGGTGATGATCCACGCCACTAGGGATCGAAGTCCAGCGACGAATAACCATTGTTTTCTCGTTATCCATGAATGCAAGAAAGTTCTTAGAGGTGGATTTATTCTTCCAACGTAGAATTCGAGCATGGCCTGGTAAAGCTATATCTTTAGACGCAGATTTAGGAGCATAATGCTCCCACATCCACGGTTGCATAAAGTTTGAAGAGATGAACGTATCAATTTTAGCAACACCGTTGAAAATTCTCATATGTTCTAATAAAGCAGTAAGTTGAGTATATAATGTACCAAGAAATAAGGAGCCAATGGGTACAGATATACCTTGAGCCAGATTTATTGCATAGGGAATAAAGAGGACCTTTATCTTCTATGGTCATAGGCGTCTTCGAAAACATCCTTCGACAACCAGAGTGTGATAAACGCAGCTATGAATGGTAACGAAGTACATTCGGTGTCGGATTTCCACCAGTGAGACATCCACAAAGAATAAGAATTTTCTTGTATGTTTTTAGTCTCAGCAGTGTTCTTCAATTGGAGAGCTACGTTGTCTTCGTCAATAGTCAATAAAACATTAACCTTGCCTTCAACCGGGAGTCGAAGTAATGCAGATATGTCTTCTAACGTGATTACAAGTCTCCCCAAGCAAGTATGAATGAATTTGTAGAGCCACACCAAAGAGTATAAAAAAGGCAGTTAAACCACGCCTATCTCTGATTATTTAGGAAGCAGTCGAACTCTTCACAACATAGAAGATTCTAGCCTTTTCTAAAATGCGTTTAACACCAGGGATGTCCATCATCTTTTGGGCATACAGAATCCATGTTTGAACTGGTTTCTGTGGAGAATGGTAAACAATTTTGGAAGCATCGAAGTCACCTCTTTGAAGACAGAAACGAGTTACGCGTGATACAGTGATGGTCATTGGTGCATTAGCTTTTGCATTAGCTTTACCCATGAGAAGAAGAGCTTGATTCTGGGGAACTACTGATTGATCCAAACTTTTTATGCGACTTTCAAACTCATCATTGATGTTAGGAACATCTCTCAAAATTGTATTAGAACAACATCAGCATAATGAGCGTGAGAAGAGTTGTGAGATTCGCTGCTAGTCATCTTGATTCTTTGGCTTTAGGAGCAAATTTTGTTCACAAAAAAAAAAAAA
>JAJJMA010047039.1:0-30802 GCA_023529015.1 Papaver nudicaule | reverse complement strand
GCGGCGCGGACAGGCGGCCATGCGCCGCTATCCGCAGCGCACGCGAACGGTTCGCGGAGTGGAGAAAGTGATGGTTCGTTATGAATATGCCAATAACGCGCGATAAGAGCGCCGGCGGGGAAAGCGGTAACGGGCAGCGTCCGCTGATTTACTGGACGCAGTCGCCGTCCGTCATGCTGCGAAAGGAACTGACGCGACGCGACTGGAAGGTTTCGGTCGTCGCGCACGCGAACGAGCTGCGCGACACGTCCGGTGAAATCACCTGCGGCATCCTCGACCTGAGCGGCGGTCATGCCGATGCAATCGGCAGCATCGCGTCGACCTGCGCGTCGATGCGCGACGTCGTGTGGGTCGCACTCGTGGACGTCGGCCAGACCGCTTCCCCGAACGTGCGCGCGCTGTTGCGCGACTATTGCTTCGACTACGTCACCTTGCCCGCGTCGCACCAGCGGATCGCCGATACGGTCGGCCACGCATACGGCATGGAATGCCTGTTCGCGCGCGATCGCGAACAGCTCGAATCGGAGGAGAAAGGTATCGTCGGCACCTGCAGCGCGATGCTGCGGCTGTTCGATACGGTGCGGCGCTTCGCGCGCACCGACGCACCGGTGTTCGTGTTCGGCGAAACGGGTACCGGCAAGGAGCTGACGGCCGTCGCGATCCATCGCCATTCGGAGCGGCGCAACGGTCCGTTCGTCGCGGTCAATTGCGGCGCGATTCCGTCGCATCTGCTGCAATCGGAGCTGTTCGGTTATGAGCGCGGCGCGTTTACCGGCGCGAACGCGCGCAAGATCGGCTATGTCGAGGCCGCGAACGGCGGCACGCTGCTGCTCGACGAGATCGGCGACCTGCCGCACGAGAGCCAGGCGAGCCTGCTGCGTTTTCTGCAGGAGCGCTCGATCCATCGCCTCGGCGGAAGCGATCCGGTGCCGGTCGATGTCAGGATCGTATCGGCGACGCACGTCGACCTGCGCGGCGCGATGGAGGAAGGGCGGTTTCGCGCGGACCTGTTTCACCGCCTGTGCGTGATGCGCATCGACCAGCCGCCGCTGCGCGCGCGCGGCAAGGACATCGAACTGCTCGCGCACCACATGCTCGAACGCTTCCGCGGCGACGCGCGTCATCGCGTGCGCGGCTTCTCGACCGACGCGATCACCGCACTCTACAAGCACGACTGGCCCGGCAATGTCCGCGAACTGATCAACCGCGTGCGCCGCGCGGTCGTGATGACCGAAGGGCGCCTGATCACCGCGCGGGATCTCGAACTCGAATACTGTCTCGATGCGGCGTCGCCGTCCGTGGCCGACATCCGCAAGTCGATCGAGCGCGAGGCGATCGAAACCGCGTTGCTGCGCACGCGCGGGCGTGTCGCGGCTTCGGCGCGCGAGCTCGGCGTGTCGCGCGCGACGCTGTATCGCTGGATGGAAGCGTACGGAATCGAGCGGCCGCGCGGCACGGGCTCGTCCGACTGACGTTCGAAACGCGACGCTCGCGGCGCATCGCGCCCGCGAGCGTCGCGTCAGCCGGCCGGCGTGGCGCGCACCGCTCGCGCGGCGTTCACCGCACGGATTTCCACGGCAGGCGGCGTACCGTCGGCATCCTGAATCTTCCCGGCAGTCTCCAGCGGAACGAGCGCGACGCGCGCCGGCGTGCCCGGCGCGAGATGAAACCAGTCGTCGCGCGGCACGAATCCCGGCGCGTCGATCTGCACGTGGCGCGCGACGTGCCGCGTGTCGATGTCGACGTGCCACGTATCGCCGGTGCGCGACGCGCATGCTTCGATCCCGAGTTCGCGGCGCGCCAGCACGGCCGGATGCGTGCGGGACGGGAAATGGAACGCCTGTGACAGCAGCGTGCCGTCGTCGGTACGCAGCGTCGCGACGACGGTGTCGTGTTCGCAGGGCCCGAAACGGTACGCATAGGTCCAGTCGAAGAAGCGGCCGAGCAGCTCGGCCGAGCCGATCCGCACCGTGTCGTGCGCGGCGATCCGTACCGGGCAGCCGGCCCGCGCGACCGGCGTGCGGCCGTCGCGCAGCGCGACCAGCTCGACGGCTGCCGACAGCGGCGCCGGGCGTTCGTTGACCACGTGCACGTCGAGCCCGTTCAAGCCTTCGTCGACGAGCAGCACCTGGATGGGCTGCAGCACCTGCCGCAGCGCATACCACGCCGATTTCGGCCGGTGCGTGGCGTCGATCACCCCCCATCCCGCACCCGTCATCACATCCTGGAACTGCCAGACGAGCGCGCCGGCGCAGCGCGAGCCGGTGCGCCGCCATTCGGAGAACGTCTCGCGCATCACGTCCGCGATCACGGCGCGCGACAGCTCGAAGTAGCGTGCGGGATCCTCGCGCCGCAGCCGGTCGGGCGCGACGTCGTACAGCGTCTGCAGATAGTGGTCGCGAATGTCCTCGAAATCCCACGACGTGCCGGGGTCGCGCGGCACGGCGGCTTTCCAGCGCGGTTCGTGCACGCCTGGCCAGCCGAGGCTGGCCAGCGTCGCATCGCACGGCACGTTCGCGAACGCGAGGCATTCGCTCGCGAAGCGCACGTCCGCGCGGCGCGCGTCGTCGAGCGGGCGCAGGTACGCGCCGACGCCGTAGTAGTGCGACACGCGTTCGCGCGGCGCGAACGGCAGCACGCCGCCGTCGGGCGAATCGGGCACGTACGGGACGTCGGGCCGGCGCGCGGCCGCATGGCCGGCCAGCCGCTCGGCGGTCAGTTCGACGAAGCGCTGCTTCGGCCCGAGCCCCGACATCGCCGCCTGTTGCGCGATCTCGCTGCCGCCGCACAGCACCGCGAGCGACGGCGATGCGCCGCGGCGCGCGAGGAATTGACCGGCCTCACGGTCGACGTTGTCCGCGAACGCGGGATCGTCGAGCGCATGGTCGAAGTTCGCGAACATGAAGTCCTGCCAGACCAGCAGCCCGAGCCGGTCGCACCACGCGTGGAACGCGTCGGCCTCGTAGGTCATCGTGCCGCCGACGCGGATCATGTTGAAACCGGCGTCGCGCGCGAGCCCGAGCAGGCGGCCGTAGGCCGCGTCGTCCGCGTGCAGCGCGAGCGGCGCGGCGCTGCTCCAGCATGCGCCGCGCGCGAACACGGGCACGCCGTTGATGCGCAGCCCGAAACCCTTGCCGTCGGCGCCGGCATCGATCTCGATCGTGCGGAAGCCGGTCGAGCCGAGCGGCCGCCGTTCGTCGCCGATATGCAGCGCGATCTCGTAGAGTGCCGGCTCGCCGTGCGTATGCGGCCACCAGCGGCGCACGTTGGGCACCGCGACGCTCGCGCGCATCCGGTCCGCGCCGGCGCGTTCGAGCGTGGCGTGATGTTCGCCGCACGACAGCCGCGCCGCGAGCGCGTCGGGCAGCGGCGCGGCGAATGTCAGTTCCGCGTCGAGCCAGCCCGTGTCACCCTCGATGCGTGCGCGCAGGTCGCAATCGACCGGAACCGGGCCGTCGGCCGGATCGAGCACGTCGATGGGGCGCCACGGGCCGGCTGGCACGTACGGTGGAAACCAGCCGGGCATGTGGCCGAACAGCGACGTACGGACCGTGCGCAGCGCCGCCGGCTCGGCGAGCCGCGTGCGCCAGCGCGCACGGCGCGGCGCACGCGCGTCGCGCAGGTGCGGCGCGAGCGCGCGGAAGCAGAGGGTCAGCCGGTGCGTGCCGTCGAGCGACACGGGAACGTCGTGCGCGACGAACATGCTGTCGGAGCGGAGAATCGGCGTGTCGTCGAGCCACGCCTGCGCGAGCGTCGCGAGGCCGTGAAAGCGCAGCACGCGCGGCCCGCGTCCGCGCAGCTCGATCCGGTACCAGTGGTCGCGTTCGTCGAGCGAGGCCGCTTCGTCGAGCCGGCCGGCCAGCGCGAGCGCCTGCGCGACCGTGCCGGGCACCGGCGCCGCGATCCAGCCGTCACTGGCGGCCGGGAGGTCGCGCGGTGCCTGGGCGGCACCCGCGGTCGTCGCCAGCATCGACCACGCGGGCAGGGCGCGCGCGCGCGTCACCGCATGAGCGGCACGGGTGCCGCGTCGCTGCGCGCGGGCGCCGCGTGCCGCAGCGGCGCGCCGATCTGCCGCGCGCAGGCGACGAGATCGACGTAGGCGGCCCCGATCGCTTCGAGCGTCGCATCGCCGCGTTCCTCCTTGCCGCGTGCGCAGGCGCGCGCGAGCCGGAACTCCAGCACCATCGCTTCGGACGCGATGCGGTCGCATGCGGCGCGGATCTCGGCGAACGGCCCGACGCAGCCGCTGGCCTGCAGCCAGCGCGCGTAATGGCCGAACAGTTCGAAATTCGCGCCGAGCTGCCGCACCGAGTTGAACGAGTACGCATGGAAGTGTTCGAGCGGCGCGTCGGCGAGCGTCTTCGCATCGTTCTGCAACTGCCGCCGGAATGCCGCGATCGGATCGACGACCGGCAGGCGCCGCAGGTGGCGCTGCAGCGCGGCGAGCGACGCTTCGCAGAGCGCGCGCTCGTCGAGCGGCGCAAAGCGCCGCTTCGCGCATTCGACGTACGGCGGCAGCGTCATCGGCGAACTGCCGCCGACGAGCCCGCTGTAGTCGAAATCCTCGGCCACGTAATAGCCGCTGTTGTGGAAATAGCCGATCTGGTGCTTCGCGCGGTCGATCGCGTCGATGCCGATCGTCGTCTTCGTGTGCTGCGTGCGATAGCTGCTGCCGCGCGTGTCCGGCAGGAACCACGCGTCGACTTCGACGATCATCAGGTGACCGCGCGCGACCTGCGTTTCGATGTGCTGGTCGAGCGGCTCGTAGATCGAGTGCTCCTGCACGACGATCCCGTAGAGCCGCTCCAGTTCGTCGTGCGGAAACTTGAAGAACGTGAACTGGTCGCCTTCGAAATCGAGCGCGATCGTAAACGGCAGCGCCGCGTACGGATTGAAGCCCCACCACCGGAGCACCTCGAGCCACATGTCGACGTAGCAGTTGGTCTGTTTCCAGACCATCTCCTGACTGTGCAGCGGGTGCGGCCGGTAGTGGCGCGCACGGTGGCGCACGTCGTCGAACGACGCGTCTTTGCCGTCGCGGGAAACGAACCTCACGGTGTGCCCCACAGCACGTCGCGGACGTCGCTCGGCCACGCGTCGAGGTCGAAGCCGTGATGGCGGAACAGCGCGAGCGTGAGCCGTTCGAGACCGAAGCCGACGCAGCCCGTGTGCGCGACGTCGCCCGTCGCGGTGCGGATGTCCCACAGCAGCCCGAAATGGTCCATGTGATAGTTGAAGCTCAGGCACGCGGTCTGGCGGTCGTCGTGCTCGATCGGGATCAGCAGCTCGAACTTCAGGTTCTGCTCGCGCTGGCTGTTTGCGACGATCTTGCCGCCGCGCCCGAAGAACGGGTCGTTCGCGAGATCGATCGCGTTCGGCAGGCGCAGCGCGTCGATCATCCGCGTGCCGCGTTCGATCCACGTCTCGCGGAACGCGACGATCTGCTCGGGCGTGCCGATCCGCACGTACTCGCGCATCCGGAACAGCTGCATGCGGGTCGGATCGAGCGACGGCTCGTGGCGGAAGCAGTACGAGAACACGTCGACGATCCGGCCGTCGCCGGGCAGCGCGCCGGCGCGTGCGACGACCGGATAGACCGGGTAGCAGGCGGCCGGCGTCATCACGACGTAGGTCGGTTTCTGGTTTTCCGTCCAGTCGTCGCCGCGATCGAGACATTGCAGCAGGCGCTGGTGCTGCTGCTCGTCGCCGCAGAATGCATGCACGCTGCCCGCGAGCTGCGGGAAGCTCTTCATGTATTCGCTGCGCTCGAATTCAGTGCGGCTCATCGCCGGCGGGAAGCGCAGCACTTCGGCCTGCTGGTCGGCACCGAGGCGCGTGACGAACGCGTCGAGCGCTTCGACGACGCGCTCGAACCGTTCGCTGCGGCCGAACAGGCCCTGGATGCCGGTCGAGACCAGCAGCCCGGCGTCGATCAGCGCATCGCGCAGCGGGTTGACGCCTGCGCGGTCGAGCGGCGCATCGGCGGGCGTGGAGGCGGAGGAGGGCACGGCGAGGCGATCGTTCACGAATGTTTCTCCAGCGTCGCAGGACGCAGCGCGAGCAGCAGGCTCGCAGTGTTGGCGGCAATGCGGTCGTTGCTGATCATCAGCGGCGCCGCATGCAGGTCGCGAATGTGGCGGCCGATGCTGAACGGCGTGCCTTGCTTGTAGCCGGCCATCCCGCAGATCATCATCGCCTGGTGCGCGACTTCCAGCGCGGTCGTCGACACGTAGGTCTTCAGCGTGTTGATTTCGGCGGCCCAGGCCATGCCGGCCGACCACGAGCGGGCCGACGTATTCGCGTGGAGCCGCAGTACGTTGTCGACGCGGGCCTGCATCGCCTGCATCAACTCGAGCGATTCGGCGATGCGCCGCGCCGCGGGCGACGGCGCGCCGTCGGTCTGGCGTGCCTGCGCGCGGAAGAACTGGTGTGCGCGATGGAATGCGTCGCCGGCCACGCCGATCCAGACCGCGGACCACAGGATGTGCGAGACCGGCACCATCGTTGCTTCGGCGATCTTCGCGAACGGCACCGGCAGGCACTGAACGGCAGCCCCCTGTGCGTCGAGCACGAAGCCGTTGCTGCAGGTGCCGCGCATCCCGAGCGTGTCCCATTCGCCGCGGCGCGTGAGCGTATAGCCGTCGCGCAGCAGCGTGACGAGCACCTGTTCGGATGCCGGCGCGTCCGCGTCGCGTCGCGCGGTCGCGAGGATGCCGTCTGCGTAGTCGCCATACGAGATCGTCGGCGCGGACTTGCGCAGCCGGAACTCGCCGCCGTCGGTTTCGAGTGCGCACTGGCTCGCGCGCAGGTTGCCGCCGACGCCGTCTTCCGACGTGGCCGACGCGAGCAGCCACTGGTGGCGCACGAGCTGCTGCAGGAACAGTTTGTGCCAGCCCTGGTCGACGGCGTGGTTGACGATGCAGGCGACCTGGATCTGGTGCATCGCGAACACCATCGCCGACGATGCGCAGGCCTGGCCGAGGATCGAGCAGGCCGACGCGACGTCTTGCAGCGACGCGCCAGCGCCGCCGAGATGGGTCGGGACCATCGCGCCCAGCAGCCGGCGCGCGCGCATCGCTTCGATCGCCTCGACGGGGCAGCGCGCGTCGCGGTCGACCGCATCCGCGTGTTGCGCAGCGATCTGCGCGACGGCGTGCGCGGCCTCGTCGAGCCGATGCGATTCGCTGTCGGCCGCGAGTTCGGGAAGCAGCGCGCTCATGCGGAATGCTCGGTGCGTTGCAGTGTGGCGATCGTGTCCGCGAGTGCGTCGATGCTGCGGAACAGGTTGCGGTTCAGCATCTCGTCGGGAATCTCGATGTTGAACTGCTTTTCGATCGCGAGCATCAACTGGATCGTGTCGAGCGAGGAGAGGCCTGCTTCGTAGAGGTCGTCCCCGTCGCCGATCGAATCGATCGCGGCTTCGAGGTGGGCGACGTGCTTGAGGATGGTTCTGATTTCGTTTTTCACGTGCTGCTCCGGCGTGCGTGGTGTCGTCCGCTCGGGCAGACGCGCGCATTGCGCTGACATCCCCCCGGCAGTCCTGCATCAGTAGACCATTCGCACGCACGGCGTTCTGTTCGCCACCCTACAAACCGCTAACCCCGCAGGCGGGCGCTGCGCGAATCGGTGCGGCAATCACGCACGCGATGCGGCCGGCACGCCCGAGTCGGCCGACAGGATGCGCTTCATCTCGTCGCGCACGATCGCGCGGCAGCCGCACGACATCTTCTCGAGGCCGTCGAGGTCGGCGAGCTCGATCGAGCTCCGGTATTGCCGGATCAGGCCGAGCTTCTGGATTTCGCCGGCGGCATCGGTGACCGTTTCCCGCCGCACGCCGAGCATCTGCGCCAGCATGCTGTGCGTGACCTGGATCTCGATGCTGCGCGTGCGGTCGTACGCCAGCAGGAACCATCGGCATAGCTGATGTTTGAGCACGTGATGGCGGCTGCAGAACGTGATCTGCGATACCTGCGCCATCAGCAGCCGAACGCAGACGAACACGAGATGGCGGATCACCGGCGAGGCGTCGAACGCAGCGGCGAACACGCGCCGGTCGAGCCGGTAGACGAAACCGTCGCGGCAGGCGACGGCACGGCACGGCATCCGGCCGCTGCCGCCGATCACGTCGTCGCAGACCACGCTCTCGCTGCCGATCTCCGCGACCTCCAGCGTCATGCCGCCGGACGACACGTACTGCAGCGAAATCGCCGTCGTGACAGGCAGGTAGACCGCGGCGAGCATTTCGCCGGGTTCGCACAGCACTTGCCCGGATTTCAGGTGGACGAGTTGAAGGTGCGGAACCAGCGTGGCGAGCTCGTCGCGGTCGACGGCCGCGAGAAACCGGTTCGCATCGAAGCTGTGGGAAAGCTCGATCATGCCGTTCGCGTGCGCGACGGCGTCGTGGGCCTGGTGAGTCACGGCGCATCCTCGTAGGGTGGCGGTCACGCGTCGTCGCGGCGCTACCCCGGAAAAGGGAATTTCGCACGCCCGTGCGGACTTGTGTTCATCTGAATTCGAATGACGATGCTGCGAAAAGGCTAGCACGCAATTGAATTCGACCAATTGCATATCGCGTCATTTCACAAAGTTTGACGATTTTGATTCGATGCAAACGTTATCCGGATTTAATGATTCATTTCCGCGGAATTAATCATCCGGAAACGGAATGACAGGCCGGCCGGCCATTCAATGTCGATCGGGAGTCAATCGAGCGCCGCCGCACATCGTACGGGGAAATTGCCTGGCACGCATTAAACATTATTTGACAAATAAACGTGGATTACATGATTTGTCAGCAGGATCAATGGCTTGCGTTCGATATGTGCGATAGCGGACAGAGCCTGAAATTGGTGTGACGATTCAAATTTGAGACAGTTTCAAACGAGCGTCCGAAGCATGGGGGCACTTTCGCATGCTGTCGGGCACATCGCGGAAACAATTGAAAATCGACTGTAAGTATATGGCCGGCAAGCCTCGCAGCGCTGTTGAGACCGTACCGATTCGGCGCGTGCAAATTGATCAGTTGATTGCCGTGCTGTGTCCGTTGCGCGGAAGAGTGTCCGGAAATGAGACGCTTTTTTGAGTTTTCGGCCGGTTATTCGGGCGATCTAAATCGGACGTGATTCATATATTAAGGATGGGCGGGTATTGGCACGTAAATCGCTTATTCAGGCTGGCGTGTCGAAACGGGACGGTCGATTCGATCCGGCGGTGGCAAGCCGATGATCAGTCGGATTCAGGGTTGTGGGGGGCCGCAACCGCTGTGGACGTCCGGGCGCGCATCGCGATAACGAGTTCCGTGCATGCGGCTGCAGGCAGCGCGGGCAATAAAAGGGATACAGACATGCTTCATCTTCACTCGAGCTTCTCGGCGAATGCCATCCTCGATGCCCTCCCGGAGGACAGCATCCGCACCATCGCACCGCATCTCGAGCTGGTCAGGATCAAGGCCGGCATGCTCGACCGGGTCGGCGAGCCGATGCGCCATCTGCATTTCCCGACGACGGCAATGATGTCGGTGCAGCATCTGATGGAGGACGGTGCGATGGTCGAGGTGGCGGTGGTCGGCCGCGAGGGCGTGGTCGGGCTTGGCACGCTGGTCGGCGGTGTCGCGGCATCGAACCGGGTCGAGGTGCGCATCGGCGGCATGGCCTATCGCGTGCCCACTTGCGTCATACGCGCCGAATTCGAGCGGTCGCCGGAGACTTACCGGCTGCTGCTCAACTACTGCCAGGCGACGATGGCGCAGATCTCGCGCAGCGCGCTGTGCAACCGGCATCACTCGGTCAGCGAGCAGCTCAGCCGCTGGCTGCTGCTGGCGCATGACCGTATCGACGGCGACGAACTGGCCGTCACGCAGCAGACGATCGCCAACATGCTCGGCGTGCGGCGCGAAGGCGTGACGGAAGCGGCCGGCAACCTGCAGGAAGCCGGGCTGATCCGGCAGCGCCGCGGCCGCATCACGGTGCTCGACCGCGACGGCCTCGAACATCACGCGTGCGAATGCTACGACCTGATTCGCGCCGACTATCGCAGGTTGCTCGGCACGCGCGGGAATGCACGACCGACGCCGGTGCGCCCCCGCATGCCGGAGGTACGTCGCGGATTCCCGGCACATGGTGCGTGACGATGCAGTCGATGTCCGGTGGAACGAATACGATCCGGCGTGCCGCGATCGCGGCGATCGACGTCGGGCTCGTGCTGGCAGGGGCGCTCGCGGCTCAAGCGGCGTCGGGCCTGGCGTGGCGTGAGCTGTCCGATGCGCAGCGCGGTGCGATCGCGCTGTTGTGCGTGTTGACCGTGGCGCTGCTGCCGCGCTACCTGCGCACCGTGCGCGGCGGCGTGGCGCCGCATGGCGGCACGCATGTGCTGACGCAGACGATGGTCGCCGTCGTCTGCGCGAGCGTGCTGACGGTGGCCGGCACGATGTGGATCATGAACCTCGGCGGCACGGTCACGATACGCTGGATCGTGCGCACGGTGCTGGCCGGCGACGCGGCGCTGCTGCTCGGCCGCGCCGCGCTGCTGGCACTCGCGCTGACCCGTGACGACCCGCGCGCGCGGCAGCGCCGCGTCGCCGTCGTCGGTGCAACCGCATACGGGCGCGTTGCGATCGAACGGATGCAGCTCGCATCGAATGGCCCGTTCGTGGCGGCCTGCGTATTCGACGACGACGCGCCGGCTGCCGCGGGCGGCATCGGCGGCGTGCCGGTGATCGACGACTGGGATGCGTTGCGCGACATGATTCGCGGTGGCGAGATCGACGAGGTGTGGCTGACGCTGCCGATGTCGCACGAGTGGCGGATCCAGCGCATCGTGCGCGAGCTGCGCGACGAATTCGTCGAGCTGCGGCTGTTGCCCGACGTGCGGCAGATGGCGGTCGTCGATCGCTCGGCGACCGACGTGCTCGGCATGCCGGCGATCAATCTCGCCACCACGCCGCGTTCCGCGCCGGAGCTGTGGGCGAAGTTCGCGTTCGACCGGCTGTTCGCGGTCGGCGTGCTGATTCCGTTGCTGCCGCTTCTGTCGATGGTGGCGATCGCGGTCAAGCTGTCGTCGCCGGGGCCCGTGTTGTTCAGGCAGCGCCGCAAGGGTGTCGACGGCCGCGAGTTCCACATCCTGAAGTTCAGGACGATGCGCGTGCATCGCGTGCAGCCGGGCGTGCTGCGGCAGGCGTCGCGCAACGATTCGCGCATCACGCGCGTCGGCGCGTTCCTGCGGCGCACGTCGCTCGACGAACTGCCGCAGTTCTTCAACGTGCTGTTCGGCCAGATGTCGGTCGTCGGCCCGCGTCCGCACGCGATCGAGCACGACGACTTCTATCGGCAACTGATCGACTGCTACATGTACCGCTACCGCGTGCGCCCCGGCATCACCGGATGGGCACAGGTGAACGGTTATCGCGGCGAGACGCGCAAGGTCGAGGCGATGGCCGCGCGCGTGAAGTTCGATCTGTTCTACATGCAGAACTGGAGCTTCTGGTTCGACATGAAGATCATCCTGTTGACGGTCGTGCGCGGCTTCATCGGGCGGAATGCTTTCTGAGGAACAAGCGTTCCGGAAAGCAGCATCCCGTGTGCGCGTTGCTGGCCATCGCGGCGCGCGCGCCGACCCACTGCGTGTCAGCGCAGCACGAACGCCTCGGGATACGCCGAGTTTTCCGCCGTATCCCGCACGCACGCTTGCGCGATATCGAGCACGTCGCGTACGGCCGGATTGTTTTTCAGCGCATGCTGATGGACGAGATAGAAATTGAACCACTGACTTGAATCGAACGGGCGCGCCACCAGCTCGCGGTTCGCACACAGGTCGGCGGCGGTGAGCGCATTGAGCAGGCTCACGCCGCCGGTCAGCCGAATGACTTCGCCGAGCGAGCTCATGCTGACGCGTAACTCGTAGCCGAGGCGCCGGCGATCGCTTGAATCGTCGTAGATCAGGTGGTCGGACTGGATCGGCTTGATGTACTGCTGATCGGCGAGATCGTCGTACGTCAGCAGCTTGCGCGCGGCAAGCCGGTTCTTGCGTGTCAGCAGCGCGACCATTTTCGCGCCGAATACCGGCACGAAGATCAGGCCCGGTTCGTGGATCTCGTAGGACACGATCGCGAGATCGAGGCGGCCGCCCTCCACATCCGATATGAGCCGCCCGCTCGCGGCGACATCGAGCGCGACACCCGTGCCGTTGTGCGACTGCGCATACTGCTGTGCGAGCCTCGGCCCGAACCGGTGGCACAGCCCCGGTGCGCAGCCGATGCGCAGCGACGCGACACCGCTGTCCTGCAACAGCGAAATTTCCTCTTCGATACGATTCAGCCGGTCGAGCAACTGCACGGCCTCGTTGAGCATGTAGCGGCCCGCCGGCGAGATCTGCAGGCGCTGGTTCTCGCGCGCGAAGAGCCGGATACGCAGGCTGTCCTCCAGCCTCGCGAGGGCATGACTGACTGCCGACTGCGTGACGCCGAGCTGAACCGCTGCCTGCCGCGTGGAGCCGGCCGTGGCGATCGCATGGAAGATTTCGATGTCGCGCAGGCTGAAGTCGCTCCGCATGTTCGCTCCGGTCAATCAATTGATTAAAAAAGATCATATATTGACCGAAAAATATTTCAAAGCGAGACTTCGATCCAGTCAAACAACAGGCCGATTCCTTTTGCTGCAATGGCTTCATAGCCATCGGAAGGTGATGAATCAAATCGGTCACTCATCATACGGAGACACCCTCCGCGTCGTTGCGCCACCGCGTAGCGCGCGGGCCGCCATGCCATGTTCGATTTCCATCTCGTGTTCAAGTATCTGCCGATGCTGTTCGAAGCCGCCGCCGTCACGGTGGAGCTGACGCTGCTCGCCACCGTATTCGGCCTGGTCATCGGCCTCGGCGCCGCACTCGGCAGGTTGGCGCGCCATCGCGTGGTGCGTGACGCCACGGGCGCTTATATCTGGCTGATCCGCTCGACGCCGCTGCTCGTACAGCTCTTCATCATCTATTTCGGGTTGCCCCAATTCGGGATCGAGCTGTCGCCGTTCACGTCCGGCGTGATCGGTCTCGCGCTCAACGTCGGCGCCTACAACGCGGAGACGATCCGCGCCGGCATTCTCGCGATTCCGCACGGGCAGGTCGAAGCGTCCCGGTCGCTGGGCTTCGGCGCCGCGCGCACGATGCGGCTCGTCGTGCTGCCGCAGGCGCTCAGGTTGATCGTGCCGCCGCTCGGCAACAACCTGATCATTCTTACCAAGGACACGTCGCTCGTGTCGACGATCACGCTCGCGGAGCTGTTCATGCGCACGCAGCAACTGGTCGGCGCGACCTTCAAGCCATTCGAACTCTACTTCGCATGCGCCATGATCTATGCATTGCTGACAACCGGAACGAGCATGGTGCTGCGCCAGCTCGAACAGCGTCTGATCCTGAAGGGAGGTCGAGCATGAATGCAACGCAACCGCAGATCGTCCTGCGCGACGTCCACAAGACGTACGGGGCGCTCGAGGTGCTGAAAGGCATTTCGCTCGACGTCCGCAAGGGCGAGGTGGTCGTGCTGATCGGCCCGAGCGGATCGGGAAAGAGCACGCTGCTGCGCTGCGTGAACCACCTGGAGACGCCGACGCGGGGCGAGGTGAGGGTGCTCGGCAGTCTCGTCAACGACCCCGGTCGCGGGCACCGCGCCCAGGAGCGCTACCTGAATGCGATGCGGATGAAGGTTGGCATGGTGTTTCAGCACTTCAACCTGTTCCCGCACCTGAGCGTGCTCGACAACCTGACGCTTGCGCCGATGCAACTGCTCGGCATGGCGGCGTCGCAGGCGCGGGATGAAGCGCGGGAACTGCTCGACAAGGTCGGCGTGCTCGACAAGCAGGACGTCTATCCGGGCCACCTGTCCGGTGGACAGAAGCAGCGCGTCGCGATTGCGCGGGCACTGGTGCTCAAGCCCGACGCGATGCTGTTCGACGAACCGACGTCGGCGCTCGACCCCGAGATGGTCGGCGGCGTGCTGGCGGTCATGGAGCGGCTGGCAAAGGCCGGCATGACGATGATGGTCGTCACGCACGAGATGCGGTTCGCGGAACGCGTGGCGGATCGCGTCGTCTTCATGGCAGACGGCCGGATTGTCGAGGATGGCTGTCCGTCCGAAATCTTTCATCGGCCGTCGCACGAACGGACCCAGGCGTTTCTCGCCGATATCCGCTAATCGCGTCATACCGAATCACCCTACGCAATCAGAAAAGGACGTCAATGAGCGACCATCTCTTTTATCAGTCCGCCGTGCAGTTGCCGACCGTCGCACGCGCCGAAGGCATCTATGCATGGGATACGGACGGCAAGCGTCATATCGACGCGTGTTCCGGCGCCATCGTGGCTCAGTTGGGGCACGGTCATCCGGCGATCCGCGACGCGATGCTCGCGCAGCTCGACAAGGTCGCGTTCGCGTATCGGACGCAGTTCGAGAACCAGCCCGCGGTGGATCTCGCGGAGAAGCTCGTCGAGCTTGCGGGCGGTCGCTTCGATCGCGTGTTTTTCTCGAGCGGGGGCTCGGAGTCGGTCGAATCGGCATTGAAGCTCGCGCGCCAGTATTGGGTATGCAGCGGCGAGCCCGGGCGCAGCGTGTTCATCGCACGCCGGCCGTCCTATCACGGCGCCACGATGGGCGCGCTCGCGATGACGAGCTACACGCCGCTCACGCAGCCGTTCGAGCCGATGATCCAGCTCTATCCGAAAGTCGCTTCGCCGACGCAGTATCGCGTGCCGCCCGGCAAGAGCGCCGAACAGCATGCGCTTGATTGCGCGGACGAACTCGACGCGGCGATTCGCGAAGTCGGCGCCGAACGAGTGGCCGCGTTCGTCGCCGAGCCGATCGGCGGCGCGAGCACGGGCGCCGAGGTCCCGCACGACGCGTATTTCGCGCGCATCCGCGAAATCTGTTCGCGCCACGGAATCCTGCTGATCCTCGACGAAGTGATGACGGGCATCGGCCGCACGGGGCGCTGGTTCGGTTTTCAGCACTGGAATGTCGAGGCCGACATCCTGTGCGTTGCAAAGGGGCTCGGCGCCGGTTACTACCCGACGTCCGCGATCGTGACCCGGGCCGCGCTGACCGACCCGATCCTCGCATCGGGCGGGTTCCAGCACGGCTATACCTACGCAGGCAATCCGCTCGCGAGCGCGACGGCGCTGGCCGTGATCGACGTGATCGAACGCGAGGGGCTGGTCGAGCATGCCGCCGCGACGGGCAACTATCTGCGCAGCCTGCTCGATGACCTCGCGAGCCGGCACGACTTCATCGGCGACGTGCGCGGGCGCGGCTTCCTGCTCGCGATCGAGTATGTCTCGGACCGCGGCACGAAAATCCCGTTCGATCCGGCGCTCCGGTTCGGCGAGCAGGTGACGCGCGCGGCGCGCGAGCAGGGGGTGATCGTCTATCCGCGCAAATCGCTGATGGGGGAAACCGGCGACCACACGCTGATCGCGCCGCCGCTGATCACGACACGCGCGCAATGCGACGAGATTGTCGAGCGGCTCGATCTCGCGTTCCGGACGATCGGACGATGACGGGGCGGCGCATGGACAAACGCATGCAACTCGCCGACGCGGTCGCGCCGATTCCGGACGGCGCGTCGGTCATGGTCGGCGGCTTCGGTTCGCCGGGCACGCCGTTCTCGCTGCTTGCCGAATTGCAACGCCAGGGCAAACGCGATCTGACGATCATCAAGAACGACGCGAATCAGGACAACTACGGCGTGTCGCGGCTGATCGAGGCCGGCGTCGTGAGCCGGCTGTTGACGACGCATCTCGGCCTGAGCGGCCCCGCGCGACGCGCGTACCTGTCCGGCGCACTGCGGATCGAGTTCTTTTCGCAGGGGCTATTCGCCGAACGAATCCGCTGCGCGGGCGTCGGCTTGCCGGGCATCGTGACCGATATCGAGTTGCCGCCGGAACTGGGCGTGACGCGCGAGACGATTTTGGTCGATGGTCGGACGCTGTATTTCGAACCGGCGCTGCGTGCGGATTTCGCACTGCTTCGCGCGGATCGTGCCGATTCCTGCGGGAATCTCCGCTATCGCGGCGCGGCCCGCAATTTCTCGCCGCTGATGGCGATGGCCGCGGATCGGGTGCTGGTCGAGGCGCGCGTCGTCGATGCGACGCCGCTCGCGCCTGACGACATCCATACGCCGGGCATCCACGTGCACGGCCTGATCCAGATCGACGGAGACACCGATGAATACCTGCCCATCCAGCGTTGACCCGCGCCACGTGATCGCGCGCCGGGCCGCGCGCGAAGTGGCGCGCGGACACCTGATCAACGTGGGCATTGGCCTGCCGACACTGATTCCGGCGTATCTCGACGATCCGACGGCCACCTGGATCCACTCGGAGAACGGCATCGTCGGCGTCGGTGCGCTCTCGCGCGCGGCCGATCTCGACAGCCATCTGATCGACGCCGGCGGCGGTTATGTATCGGTCGTGCCCGGCGGGGCGATCGTGGACAGCGCCGAGTCGTTCGGCATGATCCGGCGCGGGCTGGTCGACATCACGTTCCTTGGCGCGTTGCAGGTGTCGGCGTACGGCGATCTCGCGAACTGGCTCGTGCCCGGCAGCCTCGTGGCAGGCATCGGCGGCGGCGCGGAACTCGCCCAGAAGGCGCGTCGCGTGATCGTGACGATGCCGCACACCGACAAGAACGGCCGACCGAAGATCGTCGAAAGATGCACACTGCCGCTCACGGCCCGGCGCCGTGTGGCGATGATCATTACCGAACACGCGGTGTTCCGGTGCGCCGGGCACGGATTGACGCTGGTCGAGCGACTCGATTCGATGAGTGTCGCCGACATCAGGAACCTGACCGAAGCCGACTTCACGGTCGACAAGGAGGCCGCATGACAGGTGCCGATCGCGACGCATGGATCGTCGGTTATGCGCGTACGCCGATCGGGCGTGCGTTTCGCGGCGCGTTCAACGACACGACGTCGCCGACGCTTGCCGCGCTTTCGCTGCGTGCCGCGGTGGCTCGCAGCGGTCTCGATCCCGAACGGATCGACGACGTGATGCTCGGCTGCGCATTACCGGAAGGCACGCAGTACTACAACATCGGCCGGCTGGCGGCACTGGCGGCCGATCTGCCCGTCGGCGTGCCGGGCATGACCGTCGATCGGCAATGCGCGTCGGGATTGATGTCGGTCGCACTGGCGTCGGCACGGGTCGCAGGCGGCGAAGCCGATGCGATTCTGGCGGGCGGGGTCGAATCGATCAGCCTCGTGCAGAACGCGCACATGAATCGCCATCGCCAGCATGACGCGCAGTTGCTGGCGCGGCATGGCGACGCTTACATGCCGATGGTCGAGACGGCAGAGGTGGTTGCGGGCCGCTACGGCGTGTCGCGTCGCGCGCAGGACGACTACGCGGTGCTCAGTCAGCGGCGTGCCGCGCTCGCGGCGCAAGCGGGGTTGCTGCGCGACGAAATCGTCGCGGTCGACGTGCGCAAGCTCGAGCGCGACATGGCCAGCGGCGAAAGCGTTGCGCGCATGCTGCGCGTGAGTGACGACGAATGCGGACGCCCGGGTACGACCGGCGATGCGCTGGCGGCGCTCGATGCCGTGCGCGACGGAGGCACCGTGACGGCCGGCAATGCCTGTGCGCTCGCGGACGGATCGGCCGCGTGCGCGGTCGTATCCGGGGCAACGTTGCGTACGCTCGACACGCCTCCGCTCGGACGCATGGTCGCGTGCGCGGTGGCCGGCTGCCGGCCCGACGAAATGGGCGTCGGCCCCGTGCCTGCCGTGCGCAAGCTGCTCGCGCGCACGGGCCTGTCGGCAGCCGATATCGGCCTGTGGGAGCTCAACGAGGCATTCGCGTCACAGGTCGTGCATTGCGTCGATACGCTCGGATTGTCGTACGAGGTCGTCAACGTCAATGGCGGAAGCATCGCGCTCGGTCATCCGTACGGGATGACCGGCACGCGAATGGTCGGTCACGCGTTGCTCGAAGGCGCGCGACGCGGGGTGCGCCATGCGGTCGTCACGATGTGCATCGGCGGCGGGCAGGGTGCCGCCGCGCTGTTCGAGGTCGCGCGGCGTTAGGCGCCGTGCGATTCCACGTCGAACGTATCGTGGCGTTCGATTCACGATCAATATTCTGGAGAATGGAGATGACTTTGCTGCAACGAATGACGATGATCGCCTGCGCGGCGCTCATCGGCGCCACGAGCGTCGGGGCGCACGCCGACGATCTGGACAAGGTCCGGCAGACCGGCAACCTGACGTTCGCGCTGACCGGCAAGTATCCGCCGTTCAGCTTTATCGATGAGTCGGGGAAGCTGACCGGCTTCGACGTCGATATCGGCACCCGCGTCGCAAGCAGGCTCGGTGCGAAAGCCGTTCCGGTCATGACGGCATGGGACGGCATCGTCGGCGGATTGCTGGCCGGCAAGTACGACGCCGTCATCGGCAGCCTGGCGATGACCGACGAACGCCTGAAGGCCGTGGATTTCACGCAGTCCTACTATCGTTCGGGCGCGCAACTCTTCGTGCCGAAGGGTAGCAGCGTGCAGGACATCGCGCAGTTGAAGGGCAAGGTGGTCGGCGTCACGCTCGGGGAAACCTACGAAGCGTGGCTGCGCAAGAATCGGCCGGACGTGCAGGTGAAAACCTACAAGGGGCTGCCCGACATACTGATCGACATGCAGAACCGGCGTATCGAAGGATTCGTCACGGACCGCATTGCGGGCATCCTGACGATACGCGACAAACACGTTGATGCGAAGCCGGCCGGGCCGCTGCTTTATCCGGAGAAGATGGGGATCGCAGTACGCAAGGACAGTCCGAAACTGCGGGACGCGATCAACGCGGCGCTCGACACGATGCTCAAGGACGGCGAATACGGCACGATCAGCAAGCAGTGGCTTGGCGAGGACGTGCGCTGATTGCCGGCCGCGATTTCGCTCCGCCCCCGTTTTCGCGACACCCGGTGCGGAGCTGATTCCCGTCAACACACGCGTGTTCAATGGGTTTATCCTGCGTCGAATGCGTCCGGCGCGTCGTGCGTCCGGGCGCGCATCCGGGCGCGGCGGCGCCGGTCGTGCCTGCCCGCCGCGCACCGGCGCGACACCGCGCGCCGCACTTCCCGCGCGGAACCCGGAACAGGAGAGACGGCCATGGCGCTCGACCAACGACAACGGCAGACGCTGCAACAGCGGCTGAAAGAGAGCGAGCAGACGCTGCGTGCGGAGATCCGCACGAGCGAAGACCAGCGTGCGTCGGAATCCTATGCGGACCTCGCCGGCGCGTCGCCGGACGAGGGTGACGAGGCGAACGCGGATCTGTTCGTCGACGTCGATCATGCATTGATCGGCATGAGGCTGACCGAACTGCGTGCGGTCGGACGCGCACAACAACGGATGCGCGACGGCAGCTACGGCGAATGCATCGATTGCGATGCGTCGGTCGGCTATGAGCGCCTGCTCGCGCGCCCGACCGCCGAACGCTGCACGCATTGCCAGTCGGTCTACGAACGACGCTACGCGACGACACCGCGCGCATCGCTCTGACGTCGCGGTCGCGATCCCGCCTTCCCGCTGCACGCCATGCACGCCACACGCCATGCGCGCCCGGCGTAGGATGACGAACGGGCGCCCGGCGGCGTCGACCTGCGGCGCCGGGCGTGCCGACGCCATCGCGCACGCGCACGGCGCCATCCACGCGGAAGGGAGCCACGCCGATCATGCCGATCCACAATGCCGAGTGCGCGGCGGTGTTCGCCGAGATCGCGGACATGCTCGAGATCCAGGGCGCCAATCCGTTTCGCGTGCGTGCCTACCGCAATGCCGCGCGGACGATCGCCGACTACGGGCGCGATATCCCGACGATGATCGCGAACGGCGACGATCTCGGGAAGATTCCGTCGATCGGGCCCGATCTCGCGTCGAAGCTGCGCGAGATCGCCGCGACCGGCACCTGCGAACTGCAGCAAACGCTGCGCCACGCGCTGCCGGGCGCGATCGTCGAACTGCTCGACGTGCCGGGGCTCGGCGCGAAACGCGTGAAGGCGCTGCATGACGCATTGCACGTCGACTCGCTCGAACAGTTGCGCGCCGAAGCGAAGAGCGGGCACGTGCGCGAGTTGCCGGGCTTCGGCGCAAAAACCGAAGCGCATCTGCTCGAAGCGCTCGACGACCGCCTGCAGCGCGAACCGCAACGCTTCCTGCTGCCCGAGGCCGCGCAAGCGCTGATGCCGTTGCTCGAACGCCTGCGCGCGCTTGCAGGCGTCGGCAAGGCCGTGCCGGCCGGCAGCTTTCGTCGCCGCCGCGAGACGGTCGGCGATCTCGACATTCTCGTTACCGCACGCGATCCGGTTGCGGTCGCCGACGCGTTCGTCGGTTACGGCAAGGTGGCGCGCGTGCTCGCGCACGGCAAGACGAAATCGAGCGTCGTGCTCGACAGCGGGTTGCAGGTCGACCTGCGCGTGGTCGACGCCGATGCGTTCGGCGCGGCGCTCGTCTACTTCACCGGATCGAAGGCGCACAACATCGCGCTGCGCAGGATCGCGCAGGCCGGCGGGCTGAAGATCAACGAATACGGCGTGTTTCGCGGCGACGAGCGGATTGCCGGCACCACGGAGGCGTCGGTCTACGCCGCAATCGGGCTGCACGACGTGCCGCCGGAACTGCGCGAGAATCGCGGCGAAATCGACGCGTCGCGCGCCGGCACACTGCCGGCGCTGGTCGAGCGCAAGCATCTCCACGGCGACCTGCATGCACATACGAACGCCTCGGCCGGCCGCGACAGCCTGCGCGCGATGGCCGACGCGGCGCGCGCACGCGGGCTCGCGTACCTGGCCGTCACCGATCGCGCAGCGCCTACCGGCGGCGGCCGCAACGGCTTCGAGTGGCTCGCGCGGCAGCTCGACGAGATCGATCGCGTCAATGCGTCGTTCGACGATTTCGTGCTGCTCAAAGGCGTGGAAGCAGGCATTCGCGAGGACGGCAGCCTCGATGTGCCCGACGCGATGCTGGGCCGGCTCGATCTCGTCGTCGGCGCGGTGCGCGACGGCTTCGACCTGTCGCGCGACGCGCAGACCGAGCGCATGCTGCGCGCGATGGACCATCCGCATTTCACGATTCTGGCGCACCCGACCGGCCGTGTGCTCGGCGAGCGCGACGCATGCGAACTCGACGTGCCGCGCGTGCTCGCGCAGGCCGCGGCGCGCGGCTGCTTCGTCGAACTCGATGCGCAGCCGCGTCGGCTCGACCTGCCGGACATCTGGTGCCGCGAGGCCGCGAAGGCCGGCGTGCCGGTCGCGATCGGCTCGGATGCGTGCAGCACGGACGAACTCGACCACCTCGCGTACGGCGTCGATCAGGCGCGACGCGGCTGGCTCACGCGGCCGGACGTGCTGAACACACGCACGCTCGCGCAACTGCGGCCGTTGCTGGCGCGCACGATGGGCTAGGGCCTGTTCCCGCTAATAACGGGCTTGCGAACGTGCCTTGCCGGTCGTAGTGCAAGGAGTGAGGAGCGCCGTTTGGCCTTGCCAAACGCCCCGAAGGAAGTCCCCTTGGGGGACAAGCGACGATCGACGCCGCAATACGGCCGGCAAGGCACGTTCCCCTGTTTGGAAAAAAACATTCGTGGGGCTGGCCCCCAGAAGGGCCGATCGCGGCGTCATGCTCCTCGCGAATACGTCGAGTATTCGCTTCGTCGCATTCCTTGCGCTCGGCCCTTCTGGGGGCCAGCGCAAGCCCGTTATTAGCGGGAACAGGCCCTGGGGCGGCGGGTCGAAGCGGAGCCGGTCGAAGGGCGCGTGACGGCGGCCGGCGGCGCGTGCCTCACGCGCCGTGCGCTCACCTCAGGCCGGCACGGTCATGCCAGCACGCGGGCGGCCGGCACATACGGCAGGCCGAGCGCCTGCGCGACCGCTTCGTAGGTGATGTGCCCGTCGCAGACGTTCAGGCCCGCGCGCAGATGCGGATCGTCGGCCATCGCCTGTTTCCAGCCCTTGTCGGCGAGCGCGAGCGCATGCCCGAGCGTCGCGTTGTTCAGCGCGAAGGTCGACGTGCGTGCGACCGCGCCGGGCATGTTCGCGACGCAGTAGTGCACGACGCCGTCGACGACGAAGGTCGGATCCGCGTGCGTCGTTGCATGCGACGTCTCGAAGCAGCCGCCCTGGTCGATCGCGACGTCGACGACGACAGCCCCCGTGCGCATCGTCGCGATCATGTCGCGCGTGACGAGCCGCGGCGCCGATGCGCCGGGCACGAGCACCGCGCCGATCACGACGTCGGCATCGCGCACGGCTTCGTCGATCGTTTGCGTATTCGAGCAGACGGTCGTGATCCGGTTGGCGAAGACCAGGTCGAGCTGGCGCAAGCGGTTCACGTTGTTGTCGAGCACGGTGACGCGCGCGCCGAGGCCGACCGCCATCTGCAGCGCGCCGGTGCCCACCACGCCCGCGCCGAGCACGACCACATGCGCGGCCGGCACGCCCGGCACGCCCGCCATCAGCAGGCCGCGGCCGCCGCGCGGGCTTTCGAGGTGGGTCGCCGCGACCTGGATCGACATGCGTCCCGCCACCTCGCTCATCGGCGCGAGCAGCGGCAGGCCGCCGCCGGGCCCGGTCACGGTTTCGTAGGCGATGCAGACCGCGCCGGACTTCACGAGCGCGGTCGCCTGTTCGGGATCGGGCGCGAGATGCAGGTACGTGTAGAGGATCTGCCCGCGCCGCAGCATCGCGCATTCGGCCGGCTGCGGCTCCTTGACCTTGATGATCATGTCGGCGCGCGCGAAGATTTCGTCGGCGCCGTCGCAGAGCGACGCGCCCGCGGCCGTGTAGTCGTGGTCGAGCAGGCCGATCGCCGTGCCCGCGCCGCGCTGCACGAGCACGGTGTGGCCGTGCCGCGTGAGTTCGCGCGCGCCGGCCGGCGTGAGGCCGACACGGTACTCGTGGTTCTTGATCTCCTTCGGCACACCGATCAGCATGAGTCGCCTCCATGGCCTTCGTTATCGTTGTCGTGCAGGTGCGCCGCGCGGCGAACGATGCACGTGCGGCCGGTTGCGCAGGGGCATGCCGACCGCAGTACTGGAATACCAGCGTAGTAGTGCGCCGAAGGAAGTCAAGCGGGCGGCCGGCACGACGAGGCCTGCGCACTGCACCGCAGCACGCGTTGCCGCGGGTTGCGACCGGACGTCGCAATGCACGCGCTGGCGGGTTTCGGTATCGTCATGCGTATCGCGGGCCGGGGCCGCGTGCCGGAACGCTTCCGGCAAAACAACGAGACATCGACACAACGAGAAGAGGACATTTACCGACATGACCGGTGCGTATTTCAGCGTGCCGACGCTTTGCGTGCTCGCGTTCGTTCACGTCTACTGGGCGTTCGGCGGGCGGCTCGGCAAGCGTGCGGCCATTCCGGAACAGGACGGCGTGCCGCTGCTGCGGCCGACCGCCGTCGGCACGCTTGCCGTCGCGGCGGCGCTGCTCGCAGGCGCAGGCGTGGTCGCCGCGCGTGCGGGCTGGCTGGGGCGCAACGCGTATCCCGGCGCGATCGCGATCGCGGTCGTTGCGCTCGCATTGATCTTCGCGGTGCGCGCCGTCGGCGATTTCCGCTATGTCGGCTTCTTCAAGCGGATCCGCGGGTCGCGTTTCGCGCGGATGGACACGCTGTATTACTCGCCGCTTTGCGCGGCGCTCGCACTGTCCATCGCGTCGATGTTCTGGCCGTGGTGAGCGGCGCGCGGTTCAGCGCGCTCGCGTATCGATCTGCGTGAGAGATTCGGCCGGCACGGCGCCGGCCAGCCATCCTCGCGCATCCCGCATCCCGCATCCCGCATCCCGCATTCCGGATTTTCCATTGTTGCAATTTTCGATGCATTGAATTGCATTGAACCCCCTCGTAATGGAACCGGTTCCATATATAATTCGCGCCACGCGTCGCCGGACCCGCGAGAGGGTCGTGCACGTTGCGCTTGCCGCCGGCAAACGCGGCGTCCAAGTTGGATCAGGGTCATGGCGATGGCGGGCAGGTACGGGCCGGCAGGCCGGTATTTGTCCGATGAAAAGACCCGCGAAGAGGTCGATCCGCGCAGCGCCTCCGGAACCGGCGCGCACGCGGCCGCATCGCGGTTGTTCGCAGCAGACGAAAGAACAGGACGGCCGGCCGCATGCGGCATGGCTGCCGTGCCGGGCCCGCCGCATGCGGAATGCGCGCGTCCGGACCCCGATCCCCAACGATCAACATCCGACCATGTCCACGCCACCTGACAAACCCAACTCGCGCCGCCGTTTCCTGCGCACGTCGGTCGCGCTCGTGCCGATCGCGTCGGTCGCCGGCTGCGACCTGCGCGCGTCGTCGCCCGCGGCGACGACGGCCGGCAACGCGCCCGCCGCATCGGCCGGCGCCGAACGCGCCCCGTACAAGCCGACCTTCTTCGATGCGAAGGAATGGGCGTTCGTCCAGGCCGCCGTCGACCGGCTGATTCCGGCCGACGCGGAAGGCCCCGGCGCGCTCGAATCGGGCGTGCCCGAATTCATCGACCGCCAGATGGAGACGCCGTATGCGCACGGCGCGACGTGGTACATGCAGGGGCCGTTCCAGCAGGGCGTGCCCGAGCTCGGCTACCAGCTGAAGCTCGTGCCGCGCGACATCTACCGGCTCGGCATCGCGGCCGTCAACCGCTATTGCGAAAAGGCCCACGGCAAGGCGTTCGCGGAGCTCGACGCGCCGACGCGCGACACCGTGCTCGGCGCGCTGGAGAAGGGCGGCGCGCAGATCGACGACGTGCCGCCCGGCGTGTTCTTCGGCCAGTTGCTGCAGAACACGCGCGAAGGCTACTTCTGCGATCCGGTGCACGGCGGCAATCACGGCATGGCCGCGTGGAAGATGATCGGCTTTCCGGGCGCGCGTGCGGACTTCATGGATTTCGTCAACCAGAACGGCAAGCCCTATCCGTACGGCCCCGTCTCGATCAACGGGGAGCGTACCTGATGGCCGCAGAGAAAAAGCCGCATGTCGATGCGGTCATCGTCGGCTTCGGCTGGACCGGCGCGATTCTCGCGAAGGAGCTGACCGAAGCGGGCCTGAAGGTCGTCGCGCTCGAGCGCGGCGAGTATCGCGACACCTATCCGGACGGCGCGTATCCGAACACGATCGACGAGCTGACCTACAACGTCCGCAAGAAGCTGTTCCTCGACCTGTCGAAGACGACCGTGTCGATCCGCCACGGCGTGCAGGACACCGCGCTGCCGTACCGGCAGCTCGCCGCGTTCCTGCCGGGCGAGGGCGTCGGCGGCGCGGGGCTGCACTGGTCGGGCGTGCACTTCCGGATCACGCCGGAAGAGCTGCGCCTGCGCAGCCACTATGAAGAGCGCTACGGCAAGAAGTTCATCCCCGCAGGGATGACGATCCAGGACACCGGCGTCAGCTACGACGAGCTCGAGCCGTATTTCGATTTCGCCGAGAAGGTGTTCGGCACGTCGGGGCAGGCGTACAAGGTCGGCGGCAAGGTGGTCGGCGACGGCAACGTGTTCGAAGCGAACCGCAGCGACAATTTCCCGCTGCCCGCGCAGCTCAATACCTATTCGGCGCAGCGTTTCGCCGATGCGGCGCAGTCGCTCGGCCTGCATCCGTACCGGCTGCCGTCGGCGAACACGTCGGGCCCGTACACGAACCCGTACGGCGTGCAGATGGGCCCGTGCAACTTCTGCGGCTACTGCAGCGGCTACGCGTGCTACATGTACTCGAAGGCGTCGCCGAACCTGAACATCCTGCCCGCGCTGAAGCAGGCGCCGAACTTCGAGCTGCGCTCGAAATGCCACGTGCTGCGCGTCGACCTCGACGATACGAAGAAGCGCGCGACCGGCGTCACCTACGTCGACCCGGCCGGGCGCGAAGTGCACCAGCCGGCCGATCTCGTGATCGTGGCCGCGTTCCAGTATCACAACGTGCATCTGCTGCTGCTGTCGGGCATCGGCAAGCCGTACGACCCGATCTCGGGCGAAGGCGTCGTGGGCCGCAATTTCGCGTACCAGAACCTGTCGACGATCAAGGCGTTCTTCGACAAGGACACCTACACGAACCCGTTCATCGGCGCGGGCGGCAACGGCGTCGCGGTGGACGATTTCAACGCGGACAACTTCGACCACGGCCCGCTCGGTTTCGTCGGCGGCTCGCCGCTGTGGGTGAACCAGGCCGGCGCGAAGCCGATCAGCGGCATCGCGACGCCACCCGGCACGCCGCAGTGGGGCTCGGCGTGGAAGAAGTCCGTGAAGGATTACTACGCGCACACGATCTCGATGGACGCGCACGGCACCAACATGTCGTACCGCGACGTGTATCTCGACCTCGATCCGACCTATCGCGATTCGTACGGCCAGCCGCTCTTGCGGATGACCTTCGACTGGAAGGACAACGACATCAGGATGGCGCAGTACGTGACCGGGCAGATGAAGAAGATCGCGGAGGCGATGGGGCCGAAGGCGATCGGCGTGTCGACGCGCGAGTTCGGCAAGCACTTCGATTCGCGCGCGTACCAGACGACCCACCTCGTCGGCGGCGCGATCATGGGCACCGACCCGAAGACGAGCGTGCTGAACCGCTACCTGCAATGCTGGGACGTGCACAACGTGTTCGTGATGGGCGCGTCGGCGCTGCCGCAGGGCATCGGCTACAACCCGACCGGGATCATCGCGGCGCTGGCCTACTGGTCGGCACGCGCGATCCGCGAGCAATACCTGAAGAATCCCGCCCCGCTGGTGACCGCATGAAGAGGACGATGAACCACAACGCCGCGCGCCGCCTTTCTCCGGTGCGGCGCGCGCTGGCAGCCGGCGCGGCATGGGCCGCGTTCGGCCTCGCGGGCACCGCTGCTTTTGCGCAACCGGCGGCCACGCCCGCAGCGGCTTCCGGCTCGGCGGTCGGACCGACCGCCCAATCCGCCGATGCGAACCTCGTCAAGCGCGGCGCATACCTGGCCCGCGCGGGCGACTGCATCGCGTGCCACACCGCGAGCGGCGGCAAGCCGTTCGCGGGCGGGCTGAAATTCGACACGCCGATCGGCGGCATCTATTCGACGAACATCACGCCGGACCCGAAAACGGGCCTGGGCGGCTGGACGGTCGAGGACTTCACCCGCGCGGTGCGCGAGGGCGTGCGCAAGAACGGCGACACGATGTATCCGGCCATGCCGTTCCCGTCGTATGCGCGCCTCACCGACGACGACATGAAAGCGCTGTACGAGTACTTCATGCACGGCGTCGCGCCCGTCGAGCACGAGAACCGCGCGGTCGACATCGTGTGGCCGCTGTCGATGCGCTGGCCGCTCGGGATCTGGCGCAAGATGTTCGCGCCGTCGCCGAAGCCGTTCGACGCGGCGCCGTACACCGACCCGGTGGTCGCGCGCGGCGCGTATCTCGTGCAGGGGCTCGGCCACTGCGGTGCGTGTCACACGCCGCGCGCGCCGACGATGCAGGAGCGCGGACTGACCGACGCGGACGGTCCGGACTTCCTGGCCGGCGGCGCGGCGATCGACGGCTGGGTGCCGACGAGCCTGCGCGGCGAGCCGCGCACCGGGCTCGGCACGTGGACGGAAACCGAGATCGTGCAGTTCCTGAAGACCGGCCGCACGCTGCGCACGGCCGCGTTCGGCGGGATGACGGACGTGGTCGGCCACAGCATGCAGCACATGACCGACGACGACCTGAACGCGATCGCGCGCTACCTGAAGACGCTGCCGCCGCGCGTGCCGGGCGAGCAGCCGCACGTGTACGACGCGGCCGCCGCGAAGGCGCTGCAGACCGGCGACGCGAGCAAGCCGGGCGCGGCCGTCTATCGCGACAACTGCATGGCCTGCCACCGCAGCGACGGCCACGGCTACACGCGCGTGTTCCCGGCGCTCGCCGGCAACCCGGTCGTGCAGGGCGCCGATCCGACGTCGCTGATCCACGTCGTGCTGGAGGGCAGCGCGCTGCAGGGCACGCGCACCGCGCCGTCGACCTTCACGATGCCGCCGTTCGGTTGGCGTCTGTCGGACCAGGAAGTCGCGGACGTGTCGAACTTCGTGCGCACGAGCTGGGGCAACACGGGCGCGCCGGTGACGGCCGCGCAGGTCGCGAAGGTGCGCAAGAGCGTGCCGTCGACCCGGCCCGAACCGCCACCGGGCGCGCGGTTCCCGCAGGCGTCGCGCTGACGGGGCGGCGGGGCGCCCGCCCCGCCTGTCCGATCCGCTTCAAGGTGCCGGCGCGCCCGCGCCGCGCCTTTCGTTTCGCCGGGGTTGCACCCCGCAAAGGCGCGCCGCCGCGTGAAATTTTCGCGGTGGCGCGCCATTGTTCCGCCTCATCCCTTATCCTTCCACTCTTGAACCTTACTAAATAGTTACAAGAACTTGGGAGGGGGGATGCCTCATGATGTCAGCCTGATTGCGTTGCTCGCGGCCGGTTTCGGTCTCGCGATGATTTTCGGTTACTTCGCGTCGCTGCTGAAAATGCCGCCGCTCGTCGGCTATCTGCTCGCCGGGATCGTGATCGGCCCCGGCACGCCCGGTTTCGTCGGCGACCTGTCGCTCGCGCAGCAGCTCGCCGAAGTGGGCGTGATGCTGCTGATGTTCGGCGTCGGCCTGCATTTCTCGCTCGGCGACCTGCTCGCGGTGCGCAAGATCGCACTGCCGGGCGCCGTCGTACAGATTACCGTCGCGACGCTGCTCGGTGGCGGGCTCGCGCTCACGTGGGGCTGGAGCCTCGGGGCGGCGCTCGTGTTCGGGCTCGCGCTGTCGGTCGCGAGTACCGTCGTGCTGTTGCGCGCACTCGAAGGGCGCGGGCTCGTCGAGACGGTCAACGGGCGCATCGCGGTCGGCTGGCTCGTCGTCGAGGATCTCGTGATGGTGCTGGTTCTCGTGCTGCTGCCGCCCGTCGCGGGGCTGCTCGGCGGCACGCCGCCCGGCGACGCGCATGCGGCCGGCGGCAGCATCTGGGGCACGCTCGGCGTCACGATGCTGAAGGTCGCGGCGTTCATCGCGCTGATGCTCGTGGTCGGCAAGCGCGTGTTCCCGCGCATTCTGTGGCTCGTCGCGCGCACGGGGTCGCGCGAGCTGTTCACGCTGTGCATGATCGCGGCCGCGGTCGGCATCGCGTTCGGCGCGGCGAAGCTGTTCGACGTGTCGTTCGCGCTCGGCGCGTTCTTCGCCGGGATGATGATGCGCGAGTCGGAATTCAGCCGGCGCGCGGCCGACGAGACGCTGCCGCTGCGCGACGCGTTCTCGGTGCTGTTCTTCATCTCGGTCGGGATGCTGTTCGACCCGAAGGTGCTGCTCGACGAGCCGCTGCACGTGATCGAGGTCGCGGCGATCGTGCTGGTCGGCAAGACGCTTGCGGCGGTCGCGCTCGTGATCGCGTTCCGCTATCCGCTCAATACCGCGCTGACGGTCGGCGCGGGGCTCGCGCAGATCGGCGAATTCTCGTTCATCCTCGCGGGGCTCGGCCGTGCGCTCGGGCTGCTGTCGGCCGAGGGGCAGAGCCTGATTCTGGCGGTCGCGCTGATCTCGATCGCGATGAACACGCTGCTGTTCGCGATGATCGATCCGGCGCTCGCGTGGATCCGCAAGCATTCGGCGTTCGCGCGCAAGCTCGAGGCGCGCGACGATCCGCTCGCCGCGCTGCCGATGTCGACGCCGCAGACACACCTGACCGGGCAGGTCGTGATCGTCGGCTACGGCAAGGTCGGCACGCGGATCGCGCATGCGCTGGACGAGCGCGGGATCGCGTACGTCGTCGTCGAGCAGAATCGCGAGCTCGTCGAGAAGCTGCGCGCGGACGACATCGCGGCCGTGTCGGGCGACGCGATCGAGCCGATCGTGCTCGTGCAGGCGCATATCGCGCGCGCCGGGATGCTGGTCGTCACGCTGCCCGACGTGTTCGACGTGCGGCAGATCGTCGAGATCTCGCGCACGCTCAACCCGACGCTCGAAGTCGTGCTGTGCACGAACAGCGGCGACGAGGCCGCGCTGCTGTCGAGCGAAGGCATCGGCACCGTGTTCATGGGCGAAACCGAACTCGCGCGCGGGATGACCGAGCACGTGCTCGGCCGGATGGTGAAGCCGGTCGCGGCCGCGCATTGACGGTGCGCGGCAGCGCGCGGCGGCCCCGCGTGCTTCAGTAGAACGTCTCGAGCGTCAGTTCCTGCGCCATCACGCGGTTGCCGGCCAGCAGGCCGCCGTCGACCGGTAATGCGACGCCGGTGATGATCCGCGCGGCCCGCGAGCACAGGAACAGCGCGGCCTGCGCGACGTCGTCGGGCGTGGCGAAGTCGTCGAGCGGATACCACTTCCTCAATTGCTCGAACACCTGCGGGTTGCGCTGGACGCGCGCTTCCCACGCGGGTGTCTTCACCGTGCCCGGCAGCACGATGTTCGCGCGCACGCCGTCGCGACCGTATTCGATCGCGAGCGATTTCGTGTAGCTGATCAGCCCGGCCTTCGCCGCGCTGTACACCGGATGCCCGAGCGCGTGCACGCCGTTCACGGAACCGACGATCGCGATCGCGCCGCGTCCGCGCGCGCGCATGCCGGGCAGCACGGCTTCGACGCTCACGTAGGTGGCCGTCAGGTTCGCATCGAGATCCGTGCGCCAGCTTGCGGGCGTCGTGTCGCGCAGCGTGGTCGACGCGGCCGTGCCCGCATTCGCGACGAGCACGTCGACCTGCGGATGCGATTCGAGCATCGAGCGCAACCGCTCCGCGTCGGTCAGGTCGTCGACGACCGGCGTCGCGCGTGCGTCGCCGAGCGTATCGATGAAGCGGTCGAGCGCCGGGCGGTCGCGATCGAGCGCGAGCACGCGG